>CM076406.1:5221316-5456952 GCA_038363315.1 Mugilogobius chulae | reverse complement strand
CATTGACTTTTTTGTTCATTTTCATGTGGACAATAGGTGTGCCAAATTGCAACTCCTTATGACAAAGTAATTTTTTTCATTCTCTTCAAAAATTTTGTATGTATTTCAATGGAAAAAGTCTTTGCGCAACCACTGCAACACGCTCTCAGATAGAGGTATGCTTCCATTGGCTTTTTTGTTCAGAATGGAAAGAAGAATGTCCGTGCCAAATTTTATGTATCTACGACAAACAAAATTTTTTGTGTCTATTCAAAAGTTCAAGGTGGCGCTGTGGAGCAATTTCTTATTACAGCTGTATGTATTATAGATCAATGCAACTGGCTTGTCATTTCGAACAAAACGTATATTCTGGTTTTAAAATAAACAATAGCATACCAGAGATATGCAATTGTAAAAACACAGAAAACTGTCAGTGTAGCGTTGGGATATTGCCACACCCACATTTTTTAACAAATCAAAAATGTGATGAGCTATCCTTTTGCACATTGGTGTGTCAATGATATTTCCAAATATTCTAGCCGTTTGACTAAATATCCAAGCAGAAAAGGAAGAAATAGTGAGATGTAAAATTTGGCCAAAATTTAGTTCCGCCCACAATAGCCGACGCCCTGTAGGATTTAGAGTGGAGTCATAATGTAACTTTTTACTCGTCTCATTGTTGGCTATCTTTGTGCCAAGTTGCAGATTTTTACATGAAAGTTGAAACTGCAGGGGCGCTAGCGAGTCATGAAACAACATTGTTATGTATCAACCTTTTAAACACACACTTAGTACAAAACTTGAAATATGGTTAAAAATTGGTAACTTTTCGTTAACATTCAGGGGGTGAAAACTCAAAAGTTCTCGAAAAAAATGACCAAAATTTTGATTTCCTGTTGCCACGGCAACACAGTGTGAGATAGAGGTATGTCATCATTGGCTTTTTTGCTCATTAATTTCGATAAATGTCTCTGCCAAATTGCAGCTCTCTGCGACAAACTTGACAAAAATTTGCATTGGGCTTTCAGGGGGCGCTATAGAGCCATTTTACATTTTTTTACCTTGGAACCTCCAAAAAATAAAATTTTTCACCGACCGTGAATTTTGGGTCAAATAAAATGACTTTTCGTTAACGTTCAGGGGGTCAAAATTGAGGTTGTATGGGAAAGTATAATAAATAATAATAATAATAACGGAAACTTTTTTTTCTCCTATTATTTTTTTCCTAAACTACAATAGCTAGATTCACGAAACTTTCTGACATTGTGCCCCATCACAAATGAGCCTCTGTGATTTTTTTCACACCTCTATGTCAAACGGTTTGTCTTGTACGAATTTTTGAAAATAAAAGTTAAAGGGGGCGCTATTGGGCCATTTTATGACATACCTTCTTGATATGTATATCGACGCGTTCAGTTTCAAAATGTGCACAAACGCTTTATTTTCATTTTCTCTTAAAAAATCTTGCAAAAAGAAAGATTTTTTCCAAAATTCTAAATTTTAACAATTTTGTTAAAAAATCACCATGACCACACCAAACATGATATCAAAATTTCAAACCATTGATTGCATTTCACATGGGTTTACTGTGTATTGGCAAAGTTTGACGTGTTTTCGACCAAAATTGTGGACGTGCTGGTCCAAAGTATGAGGTAATGCGCTTTTGCCCGTGACATGTTCGATCCAAGATGGCCGACTTCCTGTTCACTTGAGGGCGGGGCCACAATATGATTTTTTTCATGTTCGGACATGAACTATTTTTCGGGCCAGGTTTCATATTTTTACTGCGACTTTTTTCGGCGTCGGGCTCCCATTGGCCCAATGTAATTTGATTTTCGAGGGGGCGCTACCGAGTCGTCTTTCATTATTTTTTCACGCGGTCTTCACTCAAAATTAGAGCTCGCTGAGTTCTAATTTTCGACACCACTCCCGGGCACGTGCGTCGTCGTTTACTACGTCGTATTCGCGATTTTCGCCCTCCCGGACGCAATTCCAATTAGTCCCTCGCCGGGACTTCGTCTCTCGGCTCGGGCCTAATAATAACGGAAATTTTTTTTTCTCCTATTATTTTTCTCCTAAACTACAAGAGCTAGATTCACGGAAGTTTCTCACATTGTGCCCCATCACAAATGAGCCCTCTGTGATTTTTTTCACAAGTCTAGGCCAAACGGTTTGTCTTGTACGAATTTTTGAAAATAAAATTGAAGGGGGCGCTATTGGGCCATTTTATGACATATCCGCTTGATATGCATATCGTCACGTTCAGTTTCCAAATGTGCACAAACGCTCTATTTTCATTTTCCCATAAAAAAATCTAGGCAAAAGAAAGATTTATTTCAAATTTCAAAATTTTTACAATTTTGTTAAAAAATCACCGTGACCATACCAAACATGATATTCAAATTTCAAACCATTGATTTCATTTCACATGGGTTTACTGTGTTTTGGCCAAGTTTGACGTGTTTTCGACCAAAAATGTGGACGTGGTGGTCCAAAGTATGAGGTAATGCGCTTTTGCCTGTGACGCGTTTGATCCAAGATGGCCGACTTCCTGTTCACTTGAGGGCGGGGTCACAATATGATTTTTTTCATGTTCGGACATGAACTATTTTTCGGGCCGGGTTTCATATTTTTACTGCGACTTTTTTCGGCGCCGGGCTCCCATTGGCCCAATGTTATTTGATTTTCGAGGGGGCGCTACCGAGTCGTCTTTCATTATTTTTTTACGCGGTCTTCACTCAAAATTCGAGCTCACTGAGTTCTAATTTTCGACGCCACTCCCGGGCACGTGCGTCGTCGTTTACTGCGTCGTTTTCGCGATTTTCCCCCTCCCGGACGCAATTCCAATTAGTCCCTCGCCGGGACTTCGTCTCTCGGCTCGGGCCTAATAATAATAATAATAACGGAAACTTTTTTTTTCCTATTATTTTTCTCCTTAACTACAAGAGCTAGATGCATGAAACTTTCTGACAGTGTGCCCCATCACAAATGAGCCCTCTGTGAATTTTTTCACACGTCTACGTCAAACGGTTTGTCTTGTACGAATTTTTGAAAATAAAATTAAAGGGGGCGCTATTGGGCCATTTTATGACATATTCTCTTGATATGCATATCATCGCGATCAGTTTCCAAATGTGCACTAACGCTCTATTTTCATTTTCCCTTAAAAAAATCTGGCAAAAAGAAAGATTTTTTCCAAAACTCAAAATTTTAACAACTTTGTTAAAAAATCACCGTGACCATACCAAACATGATATCAAAATTTCAAACCATTGATTTCATTCCACATGGGTTTACTGTGTTTTGGCCAAGTTTGACGTGTTTTCGACCAAAATTGTGGACGTGCTGGTCCAAAGTATGAGGTAATGCGCTTTTGCCCATGACGCGTTTGATCCAAGATGGCCGACTTCCTGTTCACTTGAGGGCGGGGCCACAATATGATTTTTTTCATGTTCGGACATGAACTATTTTTCGGGCCAGGTTTCATATTTTTACTGCGACTTTTTTCGGCGTCGGGGTCCCATTGGCCCAATGTTATTTGATTTTCGAGGGGGCGCTACCGAGTCGTCTTTCATTATTTTTTCACGCGGTCTTCACTCAAAATTAGAGCTCACTGAGTTCTAATTTTCGACACCACTCCCGGGCACGTGCGTAGTCGTTTACTGCGTCGTTTTCGCGATTTTCCCCCTCCCGGTATCAATTCCAATTAGTCCCTCGCCGGGACTTCGTCTCTCGGCTCGGGCCTAATAATAATAATAACAATAATAATAATTTAAGAAGGAAAAAAATAGGTTAGCCTTTACACAGAGCATTTTGTTTTTGTTTGGATATGTAACATTTTCTTAAGAATGTTAGATTTTTAGAAAAAAAAAGTCTCTTAATAAAATACATTTAAAAAAAATCTAAATGTGTCTGTTCAAACTTGTCATTTATTTGCAAAAAAAATCTATTTGATTTATTTTTAAAAATTGTTTGCCTGGTAACTGTTTGTAATCATTTTGACAGAGATGAAGGCTTCAGTTTTGTGCGTCTTGACGGGACGATGACACAGAAGAGGCGCGCTCAGGTGATTCAGGAGTTTCAGAGCGACTCCTCAGACAGTCCCTCCATCATGCTGCTGTCGCTGAAGGCCGGAGGAGTCGGACTGAACCTCACTGCTGCCTCACATGTCTTTCTTATGGACCCAGTGAGCCACGTTTTACTCTATTTGTTTCACTTTGTCATACTAAAGCGCTGAACATGATTTTATTCTGTGCTTTAGGCCTGGAACCCAGCGACAGAGGAGCAGTGCATCGACCGCTGTCACCGTTTGGGCCAAAAAAAGAAAGTTGTTGTGACCAAGGTCAGTCATGAGGAAAACCAAGTCTGTCTCCAGGGAAATGTTTCTACACCACCAAAAGCATAACACGACACACAGAGCTGCAGCCACAATAAAGTGGGCTGTATATATAACACAATATTGTAACCCTGTTGCAAATCTCATGGTATAATCGGGGCTGAGTGATTTGGAGAACTTAGTAGTCCTCTTGATGTAATTTTATGTAGCAATTTCAAAAACAAAATAAAATAATCTTAGCAACAAAAGCTAAGCAGACTTATAATCACTCCCCTTTAATCTCAAATTACTTCTTCTAGAGTCTGGCTTCTGTTCCAAATCACGTGTTTTTACTGACAGAGGAATTGCTGTGGAGCTCCCAATTCAAAAAGCACCTAAATAATTGACAATTTGACTGATTTGCAATCTCTTGATTCATGGCCAAGCCCCACGGTGCAATATTATTCCAATATTTATTTCATTGTAAATGTAATATTTTGAAAAAGCTAACAGAGCTTTTTAAAATGCCTTCAGTTTCATGTAGGGATGCACCAAACCGATACTGGGATCGGATATCGACCGGGTTCCGGCTCCATGATATCGGTTCAGTTGATATTTTGGTTGTGCCTTTAATTGGGTATAATGCGACTAATTTATTGACTGGTGTTGATTCAGAACGTCCCATGCACTGCAAAAAATGAATTTTAAAGGTTGTATGGAGGATTTTTCAAATCCAACAACTGCTTGCTGTTTTTCAAATGATGCACATGTGTTTCTCCTCCCAGAGCCACGCCCTTCACTGTTAACTGCGCCAATGAGTTACTTAGGAACACTGAGGGTTTGCTTGACAGGTTCACAAGCCAATAGATAACGAGGTACCTCATTTTCCTAGTTTCAAAGTGTTTTGAACTGATTTCAAGACATTGCTTCTTATTTCAAGCCAAATTATTTGCCAATGGGTTAGGAAAACTATTTACCCCATTGGCATTTTCTTTTATTATTTTAAGTCAAACTCCCTTAAAATCAGTTAAAATGTCTTTATAAGCAATTAAATCTTGTCTAGTCAAAGCAGCTCAAATCTGGATTACAATTCTGATTCCAAGTCATTATAAGCAAGTCCAGATTTATAGTTTTTGCAGTGCATTGTGGGACATTCTATTCAGATTAAGTTGTGATTTGCTCTAGAAATAAGTTACATACCACTATATGACAAAATGTCATGTTTTGATAAGAAAGAAAAGCATTTTCAGTCCTTACACTGGTATCGGTTGATATCGGGTATCGGCAGATTCTTAACGCCAAACTATCAAAATCGATATCAGAACTGTATTTAACAAACTCTTTGGTTTTTAGTTCATCGTGAAGGATTCTGTGGAGGAGAACATGGTGAAGATCCAGAAGAAGAAGCAGGACCTGGTGGAGAAAGCTTTTGGAGCCTCAAACAGCAGCAAGAAATCCTCTCGAATCGACGACATCAAAACTCTGATGGAGATTACCGTCTAATTAAAAATACAATTCTTTGTTTTGCACCACATTTTCTGTTCTTAAGTTAATTTGTATGTTATTAATATATGTTTATAAGTTTCCCAGATCGATTTATTTCGGTTAATTGTAAAGTTCAGAGTTATTTTTAAGTGCTCAGGAAAAGCAGTTTTGTCATAATGGTTAAAAAAAGGTACTGGAATATATAACTTTGTGTTAATAACCACTGTTTTTTTCATAAACCGTGTGTATGACTTCTTACATCAAGTTTGCAATCTATAAAACTAAATGGTCTCTATTTATAAAGCGCTACCCTGAACTATATACTCATACATTTTTGGAAAGGTCAATATCTAAGCTTTATATTTTTGCATGATAGACTTTTCTGAGGTTCAGCGATAACATAAAATACCAACCTTTGAAGTTTACAAACCACATGTCAAAAAATGCACTCTTGACATTGGTCCATATTACAGTTTAGACCATGTACCACTCATCAGATAACCATTTAAACTATTATGTTTGGAATAATTTTAAAGAAAACAATCTTGTCTTTCATGTAGGTGCATTTGTTGTCCTCTCTGATGATTACTACGACAACAACAGCTTTTCAAACTGTCACATGAGGAAATTTTTTTACAAGTTTTTCCCCAACTGTTTTGCTACGTTTCTTGCTGAAAGCTCTAGAACATGACAGATACACAAATGTGATCTAAAATTATTCTCTGGGATCTGAAGATTCAGAAAATGTATAATATGTCTTAACTTTTTCAAAACACAGCTTCACAGTGAGCCACAAAGTACAAGAGGGATTCTCACAGAGGCACATTTCCTTAAGAACTCAGACTATTTTCTGTATTCTTGCTTCTGATGGTTGTTGGAGCTTTTTGACCTGGAAAAGTCCACTTGATTTATTATTTTCTTTTTTTAATTTCAGTAGAATAGTCTTTTTTTTTTTTTTTTTTTGCTAAAAAGTTTCTCTTTTTTTAGCCCAATTTTAAATGTTATAGTGACAAATGAGCAGGCAGCACTCAGAGCATTTCTGTCTAAACTTTAACTGGTAAAACATTAGGCTGAAATATCACAACTCTACCACATAATCATATTTTCTGTTGTGTAAGTGTAAAGAACATATGCCACTGGATTATTGATAATCACCAGGATAAATGTGATAAATGAGAATCACAGTCACAGATCATGGTCTGTGTTCTCTTTGCGCGTTATACTGATACATCACTTTATTAAAACTCTCTCATGCTTCACACTGAATATTTTTTATCTATTTCACACTCAGTGGTGGTAAAGTATTACTGTAGTCACAGTTGAACACTGAACCAACCTCAGTGATGTGATGAGATCTGGCTTTGAGCATTTGATCTCAGTGCCAGTTCAGAAAATTTTATACAGTATGTTGTTTGAAGTTTTATGAATCAAGTTGGTATTGCATAGTATATTTGTATAGGTGACATATCGACTGTATAAATGTTTCCATGTTCTTTCCAAACCAGGCCCTTAAAGTTAGTGGCTTAAGAAAATTATTTCCTCAACTGTCTCACTGTGGCCCTAGTTGCCAAAATATATAAAAATGTTACTGTTTAAGTTCCTGGGTATCTCTGTCGCACCAAGTCGAGAGAAAAATACTACTTTTTAGTAAAAACAAGACTATTCTACTCAAATTAAAAAAGAAAAAAAAGAGGACTTTTCCAGATCAAAAAGCTCCACCAATCATCAGAAACAAGATTACAGAAAATTGCCTGAGTTCTAAGGGAAATGCACCTCTGTGAGAATCCCTCTTGTACTTTGTGGCACACTGGGAAGCTGTGTTTTTTTTTTTTTTTTTAAGTTATACATAAAATAGTTACACATACAATATACATTTTCTGAATCTTCAGATTCTAGAGAATAATTTGATATCACATTTGCGTGTCTATCATGTTCCTAGAGCTTTCAGCGAGAAACGTAGCAAAACAGATGCACCTACACAAAAGATAAGATTGTTTCCTTCAAAATGATACCAAACATAACAGTTTAAATGATTATCTGATGGGTGGTACATGGTCTAAATCTTAAAATAGACCTGTGTCAAAAGGGCATTTTTGCGGTTTGTAAACTTCACAGGTCGATTTTTCTGGAGCTTCTGGAGCTTGGGCCAAAAAGATCGAAGTCAGACTTGGTTGAGGGCCGCATTTTAAAATACAGACCTCAGTTGTTATGCTCTATAAAAATAAGCCTATTAGGCTATGTAATGTCCATGTATGCAACATACATATATTCCAATTATATGCCCACATCCAATGTTTTACACTTGACATCATACAAAAGTGATAAATAAAAGTGGTTAAACCGGGTCAAATTTTCTGTCCTGGAAAATTTTGGACAAATTGTAACTACTTTGCAGTTTTCTAGTGCATTTTAGAAGTTTTAGTCACATCTCAACAATGGGAGTTAATGAAATTAACAAAGTTTCAGGAGCAGGACCACAGCCCTTTCGCACCAGGAAACCACGCCTCGCTTGCCTTCTCGGACACACCTCCAATTACCCAGAAGCCTCTATTTAAACAGTCCTTTCCCAACAACACGTCTTGTCTCAGATCTCTCGACAGAGAGACAAACACACTCACGCCGCTAGCAGGCATCTTTAACAAAATACCGACTCGCTGAGCCACCAGGCTTGAACACTGACCTGTTCGCCGTCTCCAGTCCACACTTTTTCTCAAGGCGATGGTTCTCCCAGTTTCCGACAAACCAGCATCAAGCTTCGCCTCCTTCAGACCAGCTATTCACAATCGCCAGCTCCGAAGTCATCGGGGCCACGTATTTATCCTCTCCGGCTCGGATCGCTCTTTCATTCGTCCGGAAGCTTCAGCGGCCCAGCACCTGCTCACCAGCCGTCTTCGCTCCCGCCGAAGCAGCAGCTGGCGCCCGCCCCGAGCTTGCGGCCTCTCCTCTCCCCGCAGATGAACCATCAAGTCTCGGCGACCGGCCCGCAACGCGTGCAGTAGAGGTAGAAATCCTCTTTCGCCGCTTCCATTGCCAGCGCTAGCTCAGCACTTCCTGGTTCCCAACCCGGCGCGCAGCCAGTGACGTCATCGCCGCTCACTCACATCTCGGCGCTTCACCATGGAAGTGGGGGTCCGGCCAAGATGGCGGCGTGATAAGTCGGACTTTTGTTGGGCTCAGCACAAATAGCTTAAAACAACAACTTTTCAGCTTAAACGTGAGACAAGATTGAACGAACACGCAAATAACTTTTTTCTGGACTATTTTTGATCATCATTAAAAACTTTTACACCGTTGGAAATGCCGAAGCCTGCCAAAAGAAACGAGCCCTGTACTGAGGAGCTAGGAGCCGTTAGCGACCACGACTACAACAATGGGATGGAATGCACGGTACAGTTGGCTAATGAAGACGACTTTCCTTCGTTGCCTCTGACCCCAAGTAAGCCTCCTCTTGCTAAGAAACTAGCCACAACTAGAGTTCATAGCACAAGCAACACTTTTGTCACCGATGATACGGTCCAAAAGCTAGCCGACCTTATCAACTCAAGAAGTGACGCGCTCGAAAGCATGATTGGCGCCATTCGCACAGACATGAAGGCTATCAGTGAAAAGGTCACCCGCATTGAACAGCGCGTTGAAAAAAGTGAGGAGACAACTCAGAAATGCCTTTCACGTGTAGCTGACTTGGAAAGCTACGGGCGCAGGTGGAACCTGAGACTGCATGGAGTGCCGGAGATTGAGAAGGAAAATGTACGAGAGCAAGTGATAGGCGTCTGTCAACAGGTGCTCCCCGCGCTAAAAGAGAAACTACCCGACGTCATTGATGTGGCTCACCGTGTGGGGAGACGGCGCCATGACGACCCAAAGCCCCGTGGAGTGATCATCAGATTCATCTCACGGCGTCACAAGGAGGAACTGTGGAAAGCGGCAAAGAACTGCACCTTTCTTCAAGCAAAAGGCCTGCGTTTCACCGAGGATCTGACCAAGGAAGAAAAGGAAAACCGACAAAAACTGTGGCCAAAGATCAAGAAGGCACGAGATGACGGGAAGGCAGCCTACTTTGTGGAGGAAGAGGATTTGTGAATGGAACTGAGATATTTCCTTGAACAATAGGCAGAACTTAATGTATTTGCTTGTTTTTTTTTCAGGTTTAACGATATTCTTAAATCCAAATATTTTAATTACTTAAAAAAAAAAAAAAAAATGGTTAAGAAGTTTCTATGCTTAAGTTACTTGCCTGGTTAAGGCTATTTTGTATTGGTGCTGAGCCTAACAGCACACAGTTTTGAGTTACTCTAAAGTTTACTCAGTGTTTTGTTTTTGTTTTTTTTCTATATTTACTGAAGTTACTATTTATCTTGTCTTATCTATCTTTCCTTTCTCTTAATGCTAGGGGTTTGCGTAACAACGTTAAACGCAAAGCTTTATTTCTTTTTGCTAAACAATTTAAGTCTGATTTTGTCTTCCTTCAAGAATCTCACTCAATTGCAGATGATGCTAATTTCTGGAAATGTCAATGGGGCAATACCTTATGGTTCTCTCATGGATCAGAACATTCAGCAGGGGTCTCAACCTTGAAACATAAATTTAATGGTAATATTTTACACACTGTGTGTGACCCTAATGGTCACTTTATCTGCCAAGCCATAGAACATAATGACAGGGTATATATAACGTGTAACATTTATGGTTACAATGCAAAACTGGAAAATGATTCATTATTATTATCTATAGAAAACATATTTATGGACTGGTCAGCAAAATTTCCAAATGCTACATTACTGGTAGGGGGTGATTTTAACATAATCATAGATAATACAAAAGACAAATGGCCCCCAGGCCTAACACCCAGAACAAATAATCACTTTTCTGCATTTGTGGATAAATTTAACCTTGAGGATATCTGGAGAATTAAAAATCCTAACAATAGATCATTTACATGGAGCAACAAAACAGGATCTAGTCAATCAAGAATAGATTTTTGGTTAATTTCCAAAGGCTTTAACAATAGCAATATTGAAGTGGACATATCTCCCACTCCTCTCACGGATCACAAGGCTATATCTATCAAAATCAAATTGTCAACATCTCAATCTAGTCCTTCTCATTGTGTTTATTGGAAATTAAATACCTCTTTATTATCTAATGAAATTGTTAAAAAAGAGGTTGTAAATTTAATATCTTTCTATTGGTCAAAAGCCAAAAATGAAAAGAACTTTTGTACAAACTGGGAACTCTTAAAATTTAAACTTGGAACTTTTTTCCGAAGATTCAGTAGTGATTTAGCCAAAAACAGAAGAGCAAAAGAAGTAAATGTTGTATCAAAGATTACTTATTTATCTAGTAAATCCCCAGATTCATTATCAGATGAAGAAAAAATAGAACTTTCCACTTTACAAATTGAATTAGATGATATGTACAATCACAAAGCCAAGGGTGCTTTTGTTCGATCTAGAGCCAAATGGCTCGAAGAAGGCGAACAAAACTCTCATTATTTTTTTAATTTAGAAAAATATCACTCCTCTATTAACAATATGAATAAATTGAATATTGATGGCGTCCTCACCGACGACTATAATGTAATTTCTAAATACTGCAGCCAATTTTATTCAAAATTGTATACATCTACATTTTGTCAAGCATCAGCTCAAACTTTTCTAGACTCTTTAACTGTTACAACTATCACTGAAGATGAAATGTTAAGGTGTGACGATCCCATTACAATTAATGAAATTAAGATTGCCATAAATTCTTTAAAAACAAATAAGTCACCTGGTACAGATGGTTTGGTTCAGAATTTTACAAATTATTCTCAGATGAATTGGCTCCATTCTTGTTCAGGTCTTTTTAGAAAGTTTGAATAAGGAACAACTCCCCACAACAATGACACAAGGACTAACAACATTAATCCCAAAATCCAACAAGGACATTACTCTAATCGATAATTGGCGTCCAATATCTTTATTAAATAATGACTATAAAATTTTTGCCACAATATTTGCTAAAAGATTAAAAATGGTATTGAACACAATTATCGAAGAAACTCAGTCAGGTTTTATGTCAAAAAGACATATAACAAACAACATTAGGCTAGTTATAGACATTTTAGATTATTCTCATATTTTTCATGACAATGGGTTTATCTTGTTCCTCGACTTCTACAAGGCATTCGATACTGTGGAGCATCACTTCATCTTACAAGCATTAACAAAGTTTGGCTTTGGTAATTATTTCTCCTCAGCTATTAAAACACTATATACTAATAGTAACAGCTCTATCAAGTTACCAGGTGGCACATCCCAAGATTTAACTTATTTCGCGGAATTCGGCAAGGATGCCGGCATCTGCATATTTATTTTTAATTGTGGCACAACTTTTGGCATATCATATTAAATCAAGTGCTGTAGAAGGTATCACGCTCTTTGGTAAAGAATTGGTTATCACGCAACTAGCAGATGACACCACATTATTCTTGAAAAGTGACGCTCAAATTCCCATAGCTGTCAATGTGATTCAGGAGTTTTCCAAAGCATCTGGCCTGTGTCTGAACATTAAGAAGTGTGAAATTATGGCCATTAAAGATTGCTCTAAATCTGAAATTTGTAATATCCCGATCAAAACAGAAATACAATATTTAGGCATTTTAATTACAAAAGATCAGAATCAAAGAAGCACCTCCAATTTTAACCCAATTATACAAAAAACACAACGTAAATTAAACCAATGGCTCTTACGTGACTTATCTATAAAAGGAAGAATTCTTCTCACCAAAGCAGAAGGAATCTCACGGTTAACCTATGCTGCATTAGCTTTACATCTTGGTGATAAAACTTTAAAAGAAATTGACAAAATGTTATTTGACTTTATATGGAAGAATAGGACTCACTATTTGAAGAAATCCGTTGTTATGAACTCATATGAAAGGGGTGGTCTTAACTTTTTGGATTTTCAGACTCTCAATGACACTTTTAAGATTAATTGGATTAAGCAAATATTAAAAATCCTACTTCAGTGTGGAACATTATCCCGTATCACATATTATCCAAATTAGGTGGTGTTAACTTTTTTCTTGTTTGCAATTATAACATTGACAAAATTCCTGTGAAAATGTCAGCTTTTCATCGTCAGGCTTTTCTTTCATGGTCTCTCATCTACAAACACAACTTTACACCCCACAACTATACCATTTGGAATAACAAAGAGATATTATTCAAGCATAAATCCCTCTTTTTGGAATACTGGTTTCAAAACAATATTATATGGGTTGATCAACTATTTAATGAAGAAGGCTTACTGTTAACCTATGGAGAATTTCTAGACAAATACAGTATTCCTGTAACTCCTGGGGACTATGCAAAGGTATTTGGAGCTATTCCTTCTGGTGTGTGTATGCTGTTTAAAAGTCAACCCCGACTTGATATTGACAAATTAAATATTACCTCTCTCAAAGATACGCCAGTAGGAAAAGTTTGCTTTTCAAGCAATCGTACCAACAATAATAGAGCTATAAGAATCCTGTTCCAAAGAGAAAACACAACAGTACCATGTGTTGTGTCATATTGGAGTGCATTTGTTGATGATATTCCATGGAAGAAAGTCTGGCTTTTGCCCAGTAGATATCTTATAACTAATAAAGTTAAAGAAGTTTCTTTTAAATTGATCCATAAATTCTACCCAGTTAAGACATACATTAAAAAAAGGTTTAGTAAAGATATTCAAATTGAATGTAGTTTTGTGACGACTCCCCTGAAACAATTGTCCATTTGTTTTGGTTATGCCCAACTGTCAAAATGTTTTGGCAAAACTTGTGTGCCTTTATTCAGAACAGCATTGAACATGACTTGCTTTATTTTGGAAGGATGTACTCTTTGGTGTTTATCAAAATACTGTATATAATAATAAGTCAATTTACTTAGTTAATCTAATGATTTTAATGTCTAAATTTTACATTCACTGCTGCAAATTCTCAGGAAAGAAGCCGTGTTTCATTGCTTTTTGTAATATTTTCAAACAGTACATTCTGTCCATTAAGTTATCTGAAAATAAGAAAGCACTGAAAACTGTAGAAATCTGTGATGCTTTTAATGTATTTGCATGAGTTTCTTGTACAACCCCTAGCAAAAAAGCTGTTTACATAAATTTTTTTTTCCTGATCTATCCTATCCTCTTCTTTTTTCCTCCTTTCTTATTCGTTATTTATTTATTTATTTTTTTTTCTCTTTATGTACAAATTCATTGTATGCTGAAATACTTGTCACTTTCTCGCTATATTTTGTAAACGTTTACTGGAAAACAACAATAAAAAAAAAAAAAAAAAAAAAAAAAAAAAAAAGCTTCACCATGGAAGTATAATATAATACATCCATGCGCTTCACTCATCTCAGCGCTTCAGCTCCCTCCGGTGGCGGGAGCCAGGTAGTTCTATCCTCGAGCCGTGCCCCGCTCAGTATGATACAAATCAATTCATTATTTCTGTATTTCTCCAGTCTACTCAGGCTGCACTCAAATCCCATGCACATTCATCCCTTCATCCCTTCATCCTTTTTCTCTTTATTTCGCCATATCTGACCGATGGCTTCTCATGCTCTGCCCTCCTGCCAGCATATTAGTTACGCTACGTAACCTGGTTCTATGAGTACTGCAACAGGCTGCAGATTCAGCAGGTCAAAGTGCCTTCTCATCCATTCCCCCTCTTCTGCTCTATCACTTTCTCCCACCCTAATCCCCTCCCCGAAACCCCGCCCCTTCCCCATCACCAAATTTATCATTTCATTTATGTCTGTTTTCTGCCTGCTCAGGCTACACTCAATCCCTGTGCACATACATCCTTTCATCCCTCCATCCCCTCCCTGATTCCCGCCCCTCCCCCAACACCCAATGTATATTTTCGTTGTCTCTTGTTCCAGCACTGCGCCTCATGTGACCCGCGCCTCATGTGACCCGCGCCTCATGTGACCCGCGCCTCATGTGACCCGCGCCTCATGTGACCCGCGCCTCATGTGACCCGCGCCTCATGTGACAGCGCCTCATGTGACAGCGCCTCATGTGGGACAGCGCCTCATGTGGACAGCGCCTCATGCGACCAGCGCCTCATGCGACCAGCGCCTCATGCGACCAGCGCCTCATGCCACCCGCGCCTCATGCCACCCGCGCCTCATGCCACCCGCGCCTCATGCCACCCGCGCCTCATGCCACCCGCGCCTCATGTCACCCGCGCCTCATGTCACCCGCGCCTCATGTCTCCAGTGCCTCATGTCTCCAGCGCCTCATGTCTCCAGCGCCTCATGTCACCCGCGCCTCATGTCACCCGCGCCTCATGTCACCCGCGCCTCATGTCACCCGCGCCTCATGTCACCCGCGCCTCATGTCACCCGCGCCTCATGTCTCCAGCGCCTCATGTCTCCAGCGCCTCATGTCTCCAGCGCCTCATGTCTCCAGCGCCTCATGTCTCCAGCCCCTCCTGCGACCAGCGCCTCAGCCGACCAGCGCCTCATGTCACCCGCGCCTCATGTCACCAGCGCCTCATGTCATGTCTTACTTTAGCTAGCATCTTTCCCTCTCGTTCACTCTTCTGATAACCAGCTGCGTAATCTGTTGCTTGATTGTGCTTCTTTTCAGTCACGGTTAAGCTATTCCATCTCGTTCACTCAGTTTCTACCGTGCTAGCTTGTTATACAGACAACCATGCTAGTTCATTATGCCCACAAGGGCTCTCACTCAGCTTGCCCATGCTTAGTGTCGATATTTAGTGCCGCAATCCTAAGTCAGTCCATGCAGGCCTACTTCACACGTTCACGTGCGAGCAATCTCCCTCTAATTTGAGCTCATTTCACGTCACTCAGCTATTTAGCTAGCATTGCTTCCCTCTTGCTACACTCAAACAAACTCGTCATTTCACTTCAGTTCATGCCATTCCGCTCATGGTCTTAGCACTTTCGCTCCAGGCTTCTATGCCACCTCTTGTCAAGCTCTCTTCTCAGAGCTTATTCTCTAGTCAGTTATCTTGGCCATCGCCGCCTCATTCATTCCAGTTCAGTCAGCTATCTACGCTACCACTGCTTGTGCTAACCATGTCTCCCTTACCCTTCTCCTTCTATCCACTCATCCCCTCACCTCATTCATCCCTCACTCCATCCAACTCATCCTTCTGCCCAGCACAGAGCTACTGCCAGTCACCCAGATTCGTCTCCAAACATCAGAGACCGTCCTAGAGTCGTTCGGCGTGCACCAGAACTCTCCTCCTAGTTGTTTGGCTGGCACCAGGACTCTTCTCTAGAGTCATTCAGCGGGCACCAGGACTCTCCTCATTGAGTCGTCCAGCAGGCAACAAGATGCCCCATTTTCGGAGTCTCGGCAGGCACAAGGATGCCCCTTGTGGAGTCTTCAAGGAGCACCAGGATGAGTACCCACTCTCAACCCTCTCATCCCTCATCCCATTCAACCCTTCCCTCAATCATCCCTCATCCTATCAAACCCTTATCCCATTCAACCCTTCCCTCAATCATCCCTCATCCCATTCAACCCTACCCTCAATCATCCCTCATCTCATTCAACCCTACCCTCAATCATCCCTCATCCCATTCAACCCTTCCCTCAATCATCCCTCATCCCATTCAACTCCTTCCCTCAATCATCCCTCATCCCATTCAACCCTTCCCTCAATCATCCCTCATCCCATTCAACCCTACCCTCAATCATCCCTCATTCCATTTGATCTCTTTTCTCAGTCATTCCTCATGTCATACACTCCCTCATCGAGGACCTACCTCTCAGTCTGCATCTCATAGCGGGCGTCCCTCTCAAAACGAACCTCCACTATCCACAGACCTCAGTCTCTCAGCAGCTACTCTTCTGTTTCTCGTCAGAACAATCTCAAGTCTCAGAGCTCGAGTCTCCATCTCATTCTCTCTTCAGTTCATTCCACTGCATTCGCACCAAGGCAGCACTCTTTACTACGCCTTCATATGTAAGAGTGCTTTAACAACTGAACAAATCATTCACCTCGCTCTCGAATTGATCAGGGTTCGAGTCTATTCTAATCTCACTGTCATTACAGCTATTCTTTGGGGGCTCGAGTTGCTCAGCGCTGAGTCTGACACGACTCAAATCTCTACATTCTCTCTCTTTCCAACTCTGTCACAACAATACCTCTTCTTTCTCAAGCTACTCATTCCATAGGCCTCTATAATTCATAACTGCCTCTTGCAACTGCTTCCATTCCAGGAATCCGAGGGTTCCCACCTAAACCTTATGATCATACATTCTGCTTCATTTCAGCCTCCACCTTCAACCAGTCCAGCTCGCTCTCCAGTCTGTCAGGCTTTGCCTACAATCTCGCTCTGCTCCATTTACGACTCATGTTCTTGGCTCTATGTATTCATTTCACATTGTTTCAACTTCCTACTCTAAGAGAAGGAACTCCCTGCCTCCAAGGTATCACCCTGAAGTTAAGATGCCATCCTGTCCCACGCTTCGGTTTCATCACATCTTGTCTCTGCCCCGGTTCTGCATCATATGCCATGCATTCTCTCCGTAGCCAGAAGAGCAGAGTCCATTACTGCCCATTTTCCACCCCTGTGCCAGACCCAGGTCATGTAATAAGAGTCCACAGAATAAACCGTCTCCTGCACTGTTCCTGCCAATGGTTCACGTCAACAGCTGCATGGATCTTTGCGCTCTCAGATTTCTTGACATCAGAGGTTCTTTCCTTTCAATGCATTAACCTTTTGTTCTACAGATATTTGTCTCAAGGTTATTCTGCCGTTCCTGCATTTACTCATTAACTTCTTCACCTGCCTTAGCCCACCTGGACATCTTCCAAAGCTTCTGCCCAAACTCTCCAGTATCTTTGGGTACCAGGCCTTGGATTATCCCGCATATCCTTCATGTCTCTCTAGGAAGTCTACCGTTAGCCGTGCTTCTCCAGTCGGGCTAACGTGTACTGCCTACTGCCAGGCTTCCCTTCAGATTCTCATACACTCATACAACTCCTCTAGCCTCGTCTCTACTCATACATGTTGTCAAGCTCATTATGTCATCGGGATCGGGATCGTGCTCGTGTCACTTTCATCTTCATCTTCTTTTTGGGGGTCCTGAATCGGCTGAACGAATTGCTGAGACAGAGCCCCCACCCACAGTCTCCCCGTTCCAGCCATCGATCAATCAACAATCATCAATAAATATATTAATTGCATTCTCTGATGTGGTGTGGTCCTTGCTAGTGAATGGGAGTTAATGAAATTAACAAAGTTTCAGGAGCAGGACCACAGCCCTTTCGCACCAGGAAACCACGCCTCGCTTGCCTTCTCGGACACACCTCCAATTACCCAGAAGCCTCTATTTAAACAGTCCTTTCCCAACAACACGTCTTGTCTCAGATCTCTCGACCCCACCCTCCCACCCCACATCTCATCTGTCCTCCTGCTGAAGACATCTCCATCTACAGGTGGGGGGGTCCTGAATCGGCTGAACGAATTGCTGAGACAGAGCCCCCACCCACAGTCTCCCCGTTCCAGCCATCGATCAATCAACAATCATCAATAAATATATTAATTGCATTCTCTGATGTGGTGTGGTCCTTGCTAGTGAATATATTTGAATGGTCGCCAGTTTAAGACTCCTGGTCAAATAGAAAGCCCAAAATATGATCTTATGGAAGAGTTTCCACTAGCCCTGTTAGTACCTACTCTACCTACTACAGTACTAGCCCCGTTTCTCTGGCCAGGAACCTTTTAGTTTTTCATTTAGAATATTGCCTCAACTGCCATGACAACAGGCCCAGCTCTCTCTCTCTAGTAATAACTCAAAGCCAATAAAAATAATTTTCAGTTGTACTACTCATGTTAAACATTCTTTTTCCCCAAACAAAATTACAATAAATCACATTCATATTACATCAAAATTCTTTTATTCTCAGTTGTTACACAGGGATGTTTTACAGCAGAATAGACCATAAATTAATACAACTAGTTTAACATTTCTTTTCAAGTAGCACATTAACGTTTCGTCAGGACCGTTTTGTGGCCTAAGGAGTGTTCTTATCAAAACAGTAGGAGTTATTGTTAAGCTCATCTAACACATCTGGAGTATCGAGGAATAAGTTTGACCACTATTTAAGCCACTATCTGTAGCTATTCTGTGAGGTTTGTTTTGTAAACGGAGGTGGGTAAGGCAGCCATTTAAACTAGAGACTGAGGTGATGCTAGTAATATTAACATGCAGACGCTATGGAGACTTTTAAACCCACGTAATGTACAAAAATGAAAACCAAAATGGCGTGGACACATTATCGGAAATTATACTGAAACATGGAGAAGACAAAAGGTGCTTGTTTTAATGTGCAAACAAAAGCAATTTTCCAGAGTTAGAGATGAAATTGCGAATTGTAAATTTTACTTTTTCAGTCGTTTTATAAAACATTAGGAAGACTAAGGATTGGTATATCAATTTTAAACTATTATTGCACATTGCCATCTTCCTGATTGTACTCAGAGTCTAAATAGTTTATGATTTGATGGGAAAATGACCTAGCTATTGCCCTTTTCATATATTTCATAGTGAGTTTGTTTAGGTCATGAAAATATACTGATTTTATTTGGACGGCAGCCTGTGTTGGGCTGAATGTTTGTGGGTTAAATCCCCGAGAGAACTTTTCTATGGGATGTCCATGTTATGTGCTGGCTGCTACTTTAAAAATGTGTTTAGTTTGCGTTCGATGTTGGCAAAGGAGTCGTCCCCCATGTAGTCGATTTGGCCGGCCTCCCAGCGCTTCTTCCTCTCTTCGGATGAAAGCCTTTGGGGCTCGGGGGCGGCCGGGGCTGCGTGGAAGGACGTGGCTTCATGTTCCTCGTGCTAAAAGAGACAAGACAGTGACAGGGTTTAGTGGAGAGTGACGAATGTAATTGGAGAAATAATTTGCAGATGTCTCTTTAAATACTTTGCAAAACCTACTTAAGTTATGCTCAATTGCAATTAAAACAGGATTTAAAAAGTCATTTTAATATGTGTCCTTTAAAAGACAATCTCACAAATCTAAATCTCAAAAAAGGGAATTCAAAATTTGTTTTTGCTTTCTACACTAAAGCGTATTCCTCTTGCCAGAAGTTTAAAGGGCAAATATAATTTTTTTTGTGCTGTTCCTGTATTTCAAACAGAACCAATAAAAATAATGTAGTAAAGCACAAATCATATTAATGATTGCAAAGAAATTTCACGGCTAAACGATCAAATCAATCTTGTCTGATAAGCTGCAGCTGCAGAAATGCTCCAAACGTGTCTGCAATATTTTTGCACGTTTTAAAGGTCCATAATGCAAAGCTCTATCAAAGATATCACACAGATCAGGACATTCAGAACAATGTTTCAGAAAAACAAGTTTTGTCTCACGGACAAAACTCCAGCTGTGTTTTTGACTTGGAAGCAATTTTAGTATAGCATTAACTTAAAAAAGTTAATTTAGCATTAGGGATGGGACGATTGACTTAAGTCTCAATTCGATTCAATTTACGATTTTGCAGTCACAAGCGTTATTTACTTGGTTAATTAAGTTTCGTGAGTGGACCACGCCCCCACCGCACTCCAACCACACCCCCACGTCACCGGAAACCTTCATATCCCAGCTCATGCTTGCGTCTCAGTTTGACCATGCGCCTCATCTCAGTTCAACTCTGTGCCCACACTGAGTCTCCTTGCCTGGTCATCGCTCATCTGATTCCATGGAACTTCAACATCTACATCTATTCAATAAAACAACGTATAACTATCTCTGTTTTGGTGTGGTCCTTACTAATGAATTTTGATTTTCTTCAATTTTATTTTATTTTTATCTATATTAACTTTTTTTTTACCTTAAGACAAAAAACTTAGTAAATTACATTTAAAACAGTCACTGTTAATAGTGCGCAGAACTTTTTTTATGAACATTTGAACAGTAAAGAGTCATATTTAGTGTCCACAACATAATAATGCACACTCAGTCAGGCCTTGCAAAAGTTCATGCTTTGTTTCTTCAAACATCATGGCTATTATATATTATGCTACAAACTTTGAACGATATTTCAAGTTTTCAAACTTTTCCCTCATCCCTATTAAGCATTTTATGTGCCCTTTAAGCTGAACAATATCCTGTTTAGGTAAGGAGTGCTCAATGATTTCTTGTTCAAAACAGCAAAAGGTGGTATTTCACATTTCACTACATGTATGACCCGGTGTCTAAACGAATAATCAGACGCAAGCACAAAACAGTAGGTGAAATTACAAGCTAGGTAAAAATACTTTTTGACGCACCAAAGCTTCAATCCAAGACTACTTGAACATGGATCAATTTAAATAACTTTGGATTAGCAAATAACAGTGAAAACTAATGATAACTTTGCTTAAAGTCGATTTACAATAAATTCAATTTAAGCTATTTGTAAGCAACCATGACATATGCAGAGATCTTTTATAGCAACTGACACCAAGCAAAAGCATGTAATGTGAAGCAAGTTTACGATTTAAACGCATTTATACTTTTGGATTGATTACAGATAATTACATTTCAGTACATTGATGATTGGCACAGTTAATCACATTATAGTATTATCCTCTTTGGCAGAGTCCCCTTCATCTATTAGACTGACTCAGACTTGGCAAAGGCTTCTCTAAGGATTGGTTTTGAATATTTGGGCACTGATCCACGTTTTTGTTCATAGCTCTAAAAAACTACCTTGTGTTTTTTTTTCATCCTGTTCTGAAGCTGTGGAGACGTTACTTAATAAGGACTGGTTTTCTCAAACTCGACCTCAGTGGTATTTCTCCACAGTGGAATCTGAGCTTTTATATCCCTCAGACACAGGCAGGAAACAAAGTGCACTTTTGCAACACTTCAAGATAACGACCACATTTACCTGAAGAGCAAGTGGACAAATGAAGGGTTATGTTAAAGCCCATATGACAGATTATCACATTTTGACATAGTTTGGTGTAATAGTCATAAATATTTCATTGTTTTAGACCTGTACAGTTGCAATTTATAAAGAAATTACAAAAACGTTGAAAACTACAGGAAGTAATTTAAGTTCTAAAGCAGAATGTCATCAAAAATCACTAAAATGTAAATGTCAGGTTCAGAGGGACGGTGATTTAGGGAATGGGTAAGTTTAGGAAAAGGGTTTGTATAAAGCAAAAAAACAACAACAAAAAAAAACACATTTTCAACCATTTTGGCATCAGTAAAAAAACACATTACCATGGCAACCATCCCACTTCCATCCCTCTGAACCTCACCATCTAGCGTGCCTGATTTTTACCCCCACCTAGTTAAGCCATCCACCAGACCTGGGCAAACAGCAGCCCAGGGGCCAGATGTGGCCTTCGACTGTTTCAGGTGGGTCTCTCTCTGGCACATTTTGGAAATAAGTGTTATTCATTAATTTTCCAACACTTAATCCCGTCAGGGTCGCGGGTGACTGGAGCCTATCCCAGTGACTTTGGGCCTTAGACAGGACAATACCTGGACAGTGGCCAACTCGTCGCAGGGTTAGACAAACATTCACTCTCATTCACTCACAAGAAGGGAAATTTACAGTGATGCCCAATCAACCTAAACATGCAAGTTTTTGGAGAGGGGAGGAAACTGGAGTACCCGGAGAAAACTCACGGTGACACGGGGAGAACATGCAAACTCCACCCAGAGAGATCATGAAATGTTGATATGGTCCAACCCGGGAGTCGAACCCACGAACCCAGTGTTAAATAAAATAAATAGAGTGACTTTGCAATTAAGCAAGTGAGATGAACCCCTCCCCCACTCAGTGACAGTAAGCAGTCCTGGGGCAGCTAAGCAGAGGTGATTCAACTAAACACCTGGCGCCTCAACCTCTGACTATCACCAAGTGTCCCCCAACATGCACGTTATTGGTGATAAGTCAGCCTGTACAGCAGCTGATGCAAAAGCTCTTTCTCTAAATGACTTTCTCAAGAATGTTAAGAGGCATTTAAAAAGCCAAGTCATATCTTGCACGGTCTTGTGATAATGCTCAATCTTGACCTCAGCTGTCTCAGCTCAGTGAAGAGTTCTTGATCAAAAAGTTTGATACAAAATGTAATCCATTTTTACATGAATATGTTATGGATTTTGTAAACTATTTTCCAAAATGAATCTTGTTATTAGAAAAATACACTGCTTGTGTCATTTTACAAGGACTGGAAAGTTATCATTCTTTACATTTATGTGTTCTGCGAGTTTTAAAAAAATGATCGTCAGTACAAAGTCAGACATTTATTTGCAAATAGCTGACAATGTGGGAGGTTTGGCTCGACTCGATTACACCGGTCCTCGTTACAAAAGACACAGGATTGCAAACTTCCTGCAGCCTGTGAAGTGGTTCTCGGAAACATGGCAGCGCGTTAGTGATGCATGGTTCAGTCCTTTCATTCAGACATCACTTAGAGGCCTGGCATGAGCTTTTTAAGAGCTGCCAAGTAGGGCTCCATAATATATACACTGTACAGACACACATATAGGTTCATAGGAAAAGTTCATTTGGAAAAAAAATCTAAAAAAAAAAAATCTACTTGAAATTTTTTTTCTGACCAGTATTGCAATCAAATTTCCAATTCTTATTTTGGTTATGAAATTGTGTTCTGAAGTCACATTTTTAGGGAGATTGTCTGGAAGATTTACGAAATAAGTCCGTCAGTGAACGAATAAATAAAATAATGTAAGTCATTCAAGACATGTTGTGCATATTGAAGCCACAGAATTAACCACTTTCATGCAGAAAATTGCAAGATATTTTGTAGTTTGCAAGAGAAAGTATAGGATTTTCAAAAAGCAGCCTTCGTCATTTGCCATTTGTGTTGATTGAAATTGCAGAGTGCAGCCCTAATCCTGTAAAAAAAAAAAAAAAAAAAGAACTAAAAAGCTGCTTAAAGGTAAGAAGTAATGCTCAAGTTGGTATTTATTAGTATCTTGCTCTGCACACAGGGTTTCTGCAAATGTATGACTTTTGAAGATTTCACTGGCTCTGGAAGTAGTACACTGCTCAGTAATAAAGACCAATAAGGATTTTAAACAATTTAGATATTAGGAGTTTAAAAAGGTATGTCGCAAGCTAGCCACCTGTGTGCTAACTCAGATCCACAGCACAGTTGTTTTCAGTCTAAAAAATTCCATTTAGAATTTAAAAATCAGCAAAACGATCTGGTTGAGATTGGTGTAACTGACTGATTATTATAGTAATTGCACGTTTCTACTAACAGAAGTTTCCACAGATACAGTAAACCGGAGATAATTGTGACATGATTGTGTCTGTGCAAACAAGCTCGGACAGACTCTGCCTTCGGGCCAAATCAACTGTTGCATGAGAACAGTGGAGACATAAATGTAGCTCGTCTTCATGACTTTGTGCACGTGTGGTAATGTTGTAGTTGTATACTTTCCCATAAACACAGGGGCCAACAGTTTTGTGGCAATTTATGATCACACATACGATACGATTTTATTGTTGTATAGGGGTGCTGAAACTTTCTAAATCAGGGCTGGGCAAATATTTTTCTCGAGGGCCATATTCAAACCCAGAACAGAGGTGAAGGCCGGACTTCCAACATTGGTAGAAAACATTCTCATTATTGCAAACACATTTCTTTGACAGAATATAGAAGACTAGTACAAATAAAATATTTGCTCCACCATAATAAACTTGCAACATTTCAAGATCAAGCAAAAGGTTTATGAAAATAAAGTTGAAGCTTAAGAAGTTATGATTTTACTAGAAAAAAAAAAAAAAAATTAGAAAAAGAAAAAAGTCATATTTTTTCTGAGAATAAAGTTGAAGGCATAAAAAGAAAAGGTCTTTTATGGGTTAAACTTGAAGTTTTAGAAGATTAAAAGTGTAATTTTACACTAAGTATTATCAGGACTTGGACTTCAAATGTTCAAAAAGTGAAATGTTAGCATAAAAACACACAATAGTTTTTTTTTAAATATTTGTAGCAATGCTCCATGATCCAAATTACAATTTTAATCTTGTAAAATTTCTCTTAAACTTCGTCATGCATTTCTGTTTCTCAAAAACATGCTGGCCCACATTTGGCCCCAGGCTGCAGTTTGCCCAGGTCTGCATTAAACTAACATTTGTAGATCAGCAATTTATATTTTGTTTATTGTAAAACTCAAAAGTAATGCAAAAGGGATTAGAAATATAAATGGGTTAATTGACTTCCTGTTAAAACTGCTGCTTTATTGTAACTAACAAGTAGATCTTAAATCACTCCTTGGTTGGAAAGTGGCTACATGACAATTTTGAACCTTTTTAATTTTTTTTTTTAAGGGGGGATGGTTATGGTTAAATTGATTTAGACAATTCTGAAATCACAATGGGACATTAGAGCTAGTCAATCAGATTAAAATGATAACTGAAACCCATCAAAAACTCCATTAAACAACAGTGCAGATTAAAAATAGCCAGTGACCATTACCTGTACAAATCCGCTGATGAAAGGCGTGTCTCCGTAGGCCTTCTGGAGGAGCGGGGCCACAGTTTTGGCGTAGAGCTGCCACCACAGGAGCAGGTAGTCCGGGTGCAGGTGTCCCGGCTGCTGCGAGACGGAATGACCTTTGACCTCTCCCTTCTGAGCGTTGTACGAGTAGTTCCACGGCTTCACCTGACCCAGGAAGTGCACTACTTTGGCATTATGGCCGTATCTGCAAACACAGGACGTTGTACTGAAATAGATTGTAGTGTGATGTCAAACTTGCAAAATTAATACAATTTAAACTTTCATGCCAAGAAAACAAGTCAATAATGCCTCATTTGTCCAGGAGACTTGAAGCAGAACTAAGCAACACCTTGTTAGAAAAGTCTAAGCCTCTGATTAAACACTAATTTTCGGGTCTAAATAGTGTTTGTTTCCTACTGCTGCTCTATGGAAAATGTGTATGTAACTAAGTAAACCCTGGCTCGTATTTTTACATTTGACTACATGAAGGATTTTTGTTGTTTATATTGTCAATGGAGTCTTAGTCAACCAATTTTTTTTTTTTTTTTTACACCATTTTACTTTTTGGAGGTGAAATAGAACGTTAAAACCATATATTGAGACATTCGGAATGGGAAAAAGTATGTTTTGAGCCATATGTGTGAAAAAAATACAGCTATATCAACAGCTTTTCCATTCAAATAAGTAAGACGACTCTCTCTCCTCTAGGCCAAATAATAGTTTATTTTGTAGCCATGCAAGCCTTCTCAAAGTAAAGACAAAGTAAAAGGCCAGATTTATCAAGCATTTGCTCATGTACAAAACCGATTAGGGGAGCAAAAACTTGGCGTAGCTGACATTTTCTTTCACACAGACACTAAAGATGCAGAATCTGAGAAGGTGCATACTCTTTTGGCTTGATAAATCAGGCTCTTAGATTTTATTATTTATTTAGTGCAACAAAGACTATTTTGGTCAAAAAGTTACAATGCACCTTTAAGTTGACCTAATTTTATTTAAATAAAGAGGTTTAGTGAACAGCAATGAAAATATTTGAGACAAAATCATGAGTGTAATAGCCTTCTTAGAAATATATACACTCATTTCCTGTTCACTTGTCTTTTCAAGTACTGATTGGGTCATTTCAATAAGCTGCTTTGCTACATCTCCTTTTAGTAGACTAATTGTTCGATGGGACATGTCGTTAGTACAGCCCTAATAACTTTGTATTCAACTACCTTTAACATAAAACTGCTTCAGTTTTGGCTGTGACTTCACACGTCACTGTAGAAGGACCATCATTGAAGTTATTTAGTCCTACTTTAATGACCCAAACAAAAACAGACTTTTATACAGAGGCAGAGCAAATTTCAGTTGTATATCCTCCGATTGATTTAAAGTATTTAATAAATAAGTCTTCTAAACTTTTTAAACAGTACCCAATGTTGACGCAATAAAAAAAATCCACACTTATGATGAAATATTATGTAGTACGCGCCAGTCATAGTCTTCTCATTTCCAAATCTTAAAAAGTTTCTCCGGTTTCACCACATTGTTAAACAAGTTCCCCAAAAGCTCATATCCATTTCTAGCATCTCTACCTGATCAAATAAAGAGAGAAACAACTTTTGAGGCAGCTATGGTTCAATTGTGTCCTTGGGAAACAGAGAAACCATTGGCACAGATTGACAGCCACATTTCTGCCAGTATCTCCCAGAGAAGGGTTAATAAGAGCTTGAATAACACAGCATGAAGCAAATGATAAAAGCTGCTTCTGCTTTCAACACACCAGTGTCCTGACAGAGAATGTGGCCTGCTGTGCCAAGTTTATTTGCCCATAAATAGACCGAAACAGGGGCAAGAATTTGAACCAAAACACAGATGAAAGGAAATCCTGCTGCATTGTGTGAAGCTGGACACGTGCCAGTCTGAGCACTCACTGTTTAAATGCTGGTAAATACGAGTAGATGGCAATACTGCTGAGGTTATAGATGAACGGGAGGTGTTTGGAAATGTCCGCTGTCGCCCAAGTGTTGAAGTAGCTGTTCAGGACGCCTTGGTCACCACCTACAAACAAAACAAAATGTGTGAAATTGACCCAGCTTTTTTACACCACTTTGTTATTTGAGAAACTGGAAAGTGCCCTGCACCTGGGCTCTCTGAAGTTTGAACATTTGTTTAATTTAGAGACAAATCTACTAAAACAGGGGTGATCAAAACACCAATCCTGAAGCTCTGGGCTGGTCTTTTGTACAAGTACAGGAAATAATGACCACATGATATACAGCACAAGATACAATAGTGCAAGTCTTTTTTTATGACTGATTCAGCGAGGTTTTGAGTGTGCCATGTGAGCTTTTGTTCATTCAGCTTTTGGCACATCGCTTGTTATGCAGCTAACTTTCTCTAAGATAAATGCTAGATAGTCGAGTCTAGGGATGGGACGATATTATCCCTAATCACGATAATTAAGGACCGAAATTAAATAATCATGGCGTATTTTTCATAACGATAAATATAGCAGCAGGCGCACATCTGTGGCTTCATAAAAGCATCTAAAATCTGACTGCTACCATTATGTTAAACAAAGAAAAGGTTCAAGTGTTAAAGTTAATTAATGATTCTGAGACAAAGTTAGATTTTTGCTCAACATTGTAAACATTTGTTCACTTTGAATCATTATTGATTATACTTAAAAACCAAAATACAATAGTTCAAACACATACATATTGTGCACTAATATTTCAGTTTTGTATCTGTGCACTTTTACGTTTAGTAAATGATCGCGATAATGTCGTTAATCGCAATCATTTTGGTCATGATAATTGTGAGTGCAAATTTTAATATCGTCCCATGCCTAGTCGGGTCTGGAGGACGGTGATCAAGTTTAGGAGAATGAGTAAGCTTAGGGAAAAAATTAGGGTAATGGTAAGGTTAGGACAATCTGTTGAGATAAAAAAAAAAAGCTTATGCAATTTTAGCAAGAGTAATAAACTTATTACCACCTCAACCAGCTTCTGTCCCTCCAGACCTGACTATTGTTGTGGAATCTTTAAAAATGATTCACCTTTATTTTACTCGGTCCTTTGACGTTTGTTTAAGAGCCACAAGGAAACCCTAAATGCTAATGATTAAGTCACCTTGTGTTTCTCTGTTTTTGTTGTATGCATGGTTACTCGATTTCTCAGGAAGTTCTTTGTGCATCTGTAGCTGCCTTAAGTGTTAAGTTTGAACTCACACGTGTGTGTGAACAACTGCCTTTCTACTTTGAGGTTTCCAAAACTCCATGTTCTGCTTCACCTCTGTGGTGTGGCCCTGACCCTCCTCCCTTTCTGGGTTTTAAGCTTTAAGAAGACGGGGCATGGGACAGAGGACAGACTTTGGAGGAAAACGCTGGGAGGTTCATGTCTTAACTAATGAACAATGGACTGATGAAATGGAGGGAACCTCACAAATGGACAATATGGACTGAGATCTCTCACAATGACTGCAATCGGACTCTGGACTTTCGATTATGCATAATTGTACTTTTGTTAATAAATCAAACTTTTCAGATTAGGCAACTCAAGATACTCTTTTTTCCACAGGAATACAAAAATTCCACCACACTATCTAGCACTAATCAGTCTCCCCTGAGCGTTACCATGGTTATCATCAAAACTGTTATATTGGTTAGAAGACACAAGGTTGGATAGCTGTTATTTAACTGTGGCCATTAGATTTTTAGTTTTTCAGAATAATTAGCTACATTGGTAAAGTCAAAATTTTCTTCTACCAGTTTATAATACGGTTTCAATACCCTACATAGGCCATTGTTTGTTTGTTTTTTTTACATCTGATAAAAAAAATGCTCAAAGTAAAGACAGGTTTAATTAATTTAGTGCAAAAAGTTACATTATGTACTTTTAATGTCTTTACTTTTGCATAAATCATTCAGAACCAACTTATACACAATGTAGTTTTCATTTTAGAAGTGGGTTAGTCTCATTTCAGACAATGTTTAGCTAAAATTAGAAAGGTACTACAAACTCGTGTCTCCAGACAAGAGCCTAAAAGCATTTATGGGCCGCTCTACATAAATTGTTTAAACCTGGTGCACAGAACTACAGGATATATTAAGAATGTTTGTATTTTTTTTTTTTAAAGCCTAACAACATATCCTGTAGCTCTATTTTCTAGGCTAGGTGTTGTCATTTCAAGTGTCGTCACGGCAGATATTAAATTCTACGCCCTCCATGCAAACCTACAGTATCCTTTCTAGGGACGGGGCAGATCTTGTGTCACAAGATACAAAGGTTGCCAAAATGTGCACACATGATCTTGTGAGATTGCATCAGGCTTTGACACTAAAAATAAAAGTCAAATGGTGGAGAGTTACACCTTTTGAGAAATCTGAGTTCCAAAATAGTGTTAAACGACAGCATAAACAAAGTACAAAAACAAACTAAAACGTGTGAATTCTGTCACAATTTGTAAAATCTTGTCCTGTCCTTACTGACCAAAAGATCTTGGACAAATAGAGTCTTGTCTTTGGTATTATATGACTTTGACTCGAAGTCACAATATGTTTTTAACCATAGGAAAAAAAAAGAGACAAGTTAAACTAAAAGACTATGGGGGTATTCCATGAAAGTGGCTTAACAAGTCTAGGCTTATCCTAAAATCCTGAGCTGAAACTAGCTTCATCTCCAACTTAAGCCTCAAGTCGTTCCATGAAAGAAATAAGCCTGGGTCTGAACAACGCTAATTCAAGCTTGAAGATTAATCTGGGCTGTGAGCGCGCTCCCGCTGAATGTGACGAGACCAGATCAATGGAGCGAAGACATCACTGAGAATGAGAGAGAAAAACGCTTATTTTACATGATCTGACTGAAACACGAGAGGAGCCAAAGTGCTAGTTTGATTTGCATCGCAAAAGTTTTCAGTTTATAGTGGTTTATTCTGATGCGGGGAGCGAGAGGCAGCCCCTCCCCTCCTGTACACTGCTGGAGAAAGACGAGGCGGAGATCCAGAGGATTTATCATCGTATTTGTGACTAGTAGGCTCATCGTTTTTTAATGCAATGCACAGTTTTCCACTCCGCATGTGGAACTAGTCCCGGTGCGTAAAGTTGTCACAAAGTTGTAGCGTAACCTGAGCGTAAGTCTTCACAACCAGAACTGACCAATCAGAGCAGAGGATGTGTGTCCGTGGTGTGAGGAGAGACGAGGAAAGGAGATGCGATGAAGCGCTTTTGAGCGTAAAAGCAGCAGCACGACTCCACGGCTTGTTCTCATACTTTAGTCATGCTTTCATTGCTTCATCCTTAAGAGAAATATCTGCATGTCTGTGGGAGATCTTACGTAGGTTAGATGCACGTAGGAGTAACCTACAAGTTAATTTTCCAGTTAAATGTGTGGCCAATGTGACGTTTGCTCTTACAAACGCGTCTCTCCACAGCGAAAGCGGCTCAAAAAAGGATGAAAAGAAACGGTCAGAGCGGTTCTCTGGTGCCAATGCCAAGTAAATAAAAGTAAATAAAAAGTGACTTTATGAGTTGTGTTGTGACAGACAGAGAGATTTCACACAGTTGTGGAAGTGTGTGAGGATAAACATGTGATTTAAGTGTTTTTTAAACGTTTTTTGAGACAAAGCTAAAATAATCTTGGCTGTTAGCCTGGTCCCGACCAGGTTTATGTCTGTGCACTTGTTACTGCGGCAACTCAGCGTCACCTCTGGTTAGCCGCGTTAGTGGAACGGAAATGGAGATTTCATAAGCCTAGATTGGCCAAATAAGCCAGGCTTTGGCTTTAGCTCGCTTCATGGAATACCCCCTATGTAGAAAACATAAGCACTAATACTACTGAACAGCTACAACCAAGTTTGATTGGCTGGAGTTTCAGTTTTAGCCTGCAAACACACAGACGCTGTGGTATACTGGGAGAGATGATTTTTAAAAAAAGGAAGAAAAATCTTGGCTAATGCGGATAGCCAATTGCTGTTGTAAATATCGCGCCAAGAAAAATATTACTCTTTACATTTTGTTTACATTTAGCTATAGATCATGTGTCTGCACATTCACAAATGTCCCAGTAATTAGACAAAAGTTGGATTAAAAAAGCCTGTATTTTAAATTTGCTCGCAATAGTGAGAATTTGTTACACCAATGACCATGGTCCGACCCTTCATCTGAAATTGGGATGTCACGATTATTAGGTTAAACAATAATCGTGATTATTCAAGCCCAAATATAATCAAAAGAACACAAAAGCTTAATATTGCTTCTAAAATTGTCATGATTATTCTTTTAGTTTATTCTATAGAAACATGAAGAAAGGCAAATATGTGTTATCTACCAGATAAATACATTACTTTTACTTATATATTTTACTACAGTGGCAAAGTAAATTTGTGATTTTGTCTTGTTATAGATATTTATTTCCAATTATTGGCCATTATTTGTTTGCCACAGCAGGAGGTTAGATACAGATGTCAGTTTTGGTTCAACCCAAACTTAGTATATGGAATGTTGACATTTGAGAAACAAAGTTTAATTTATAGAAATATTAGATTTAGAAGCAAATCCAAGTCTTTTTATTATCATATATCAATAATATTAAAACAAAGGCATCTAGATGATTCTGTCACATTGACATGTATTGCATTCAGATGTTTGATTTCATAAAACTGGTCAAAATATGGTGAAAAAGTGATGTGTTAGATGATGTGAATGCAATAAAGTTAAAAATTTCTCTGCTATTTGGTTGTAACATTTGTATTGTGAATATTTGTGAAAGTGATATTTTGTCTCACAATAATAACATTTGTTATCAAGGACATCCCTAATTAGAATATTAATAAAAATAATAGTCCACCACTGGTCTAAAGCCTAACCAAATGCTCAACAAGCCTCATGCCTAACAATGGGCATTCACACAAACATATGCAGTTTTATTTTTACCATCAAAGCTGCCATTTTCTGAACAGAAGGCGAGCAGTTTCTCGTGCGTTTCGTTGGACGGTCTGAAGACAAACACTCCTGAGTTGAAACAGTCGGGCCAGCCTGGATCTGGGGCCGCGGACAGCTCCTCCCTCTCGAAGAGCTCATCAATGTTTGACAGCACCTGAGCACAGGGCACCAGAGGTCATCGTAAACAAACTAATCAACAATGTTTAAGGATCGTCAATAAGTAATGCTGAGTAATCTCCAGCTAAAGGTTGGTGTTTGACAATAGTCACACAGGATTGCTGGGGTAACTTATTTTCAAACCATGAAAGAAGGCAAGATCAGTATGCAATAAACCTTTCTAAACAAAATAAAGGTTTATTGACTTCCTGCTGTTGAAAGTGGCTACAAGACAATTTTGAACCCTGTATGTTTTACTTAGAATCTTAACTTCTGAGTAATCGCAAATAAACCAGACAAGTGGCGGTGATAGGTGGCAGGTGAAGACTTTTCTGAGTTACTCAAACATGCAGGAATCAATCCAAATACAACTTTGGGTAGACTAATGACAAGGGAGACTGTTGCAACATTGTTAAAAATTCAGAAAAGTAAATTTTACATAATAAAAGTAAAACTAAGGTTTTCTCTAGTGAATCACATAACTCTCCATAACAAGTTTGAATTGATAAAACATTTAATAGAAATATGAAGACAGCATGTGGGTCTACGATTTTTCACAAAGGTCTACTTTTATAATATACTTTGGTGGAACGCAAACACCAATTAGGAGGAAATTTTTGAATGTTTGATATGACAATGGTATATGGTTTATTTATATTATAAAGTGCTTTCCCACTTTAAAGGTGGGGTAGCTGATTTTCACACCACAAAACCTGATGAAAGGTCCAACTAGTTTCTAACTCTCACAAATGCTTCAGCAAATAATATCCACATTCATTATATTTTTCTTTACAATTAAACCTTAAACACATATTTTTACAGACCGCAAAAGGAGACTGGAGGTGACCACTCAAGCTCAGCCAATCAGAGCGCTGAATTTGGCTCTTAAAAAAGGGAAATAAAATGCCTTTTATTTTGATTTAGATAGGACACAGTGACCTGATTTTGTCACAATCTGCTGCTTATGCAATACACTTTTTGGTATAAGAGACTAAGTTTATGAATTTACAACAAAAAAAAAAGTCTACTACCCCACTTTAAGACACTCGAATGCAAAACATCCAAGTTATAGGAATAAAAACCTTACCAAAAAAAAAACAACCCACAGAACTGTGTAATGAGTCCTAATAAGATGCTTCTTTATATAGATTAGTTTTTTCTTAATGTACAGTCTAGTTGAAGTCAGTTAATGGCATTAAAACTGGGGAACAATTGCATTTTTTCCCCCTCACATAAACTGCTCTTGATTTTTGATTCAATTGTTTATAGCATTTTCAATAACAAAATACCAATAGATTTTGGTAATGATTTCTGTAACAAATGGCAGAGATTAGAAGTCGTAAAAACACACTTAATTGACAATTTGACATGACTGGATTGGAAGCTCTCGATAAAATGCCCATTCCTATTAACCTTATTCTGCCACGCAGAATAAGGTTATAAGGTTTTCTTGGCAGCACACTTCCCGTTTAGCTGTTAAGGTGACCTCCAATAGATATAATTTGGTGTATTGTTGTTCCACTGACCATTGTGTCTGCGTCCATGAACACACACTTGCTGTACTGTGTGAGGGTCCAGCAGTGCAGCTTTGTGAGAGTCACCCCCAGGTCAGGACGCTTCATCAGGGCCAGGTTCGCCGTGTCTCCAGAGTCCATCACGTTCACCACACACACCTCATCGAAAATGGACTTCAACGCCTCTCTACAAAACGCAAAATTTGTCAGTAAGGCAAGACAATACAGTAATGGTGCCCCAACTGAAGATTAAATCAACCTTTTTTGCTATTAAATTCTGCATTTGGTGTTTAAATTGTATTATTTACGCTCACTGCAATGACAAATACAGTACAATTTCTAGAAGCGACATCATGCTGGACTGGCCTAGTTACAAACACCTGCTGCCGACATCAGTTTTGACCAATCTTCAGAAACTTTTAGGGAGTCTTGTCACATAAATATAGTTTAATGCATCTTGTTGTCCAAAAGTAAGTAAAGTGTCTTTTAAAGTGACACAATGCAACTTTCAGGGGTGAAATATCAAGCGCATAATTAAACGATAAGATTAAAGATAAACATTAGCTTGGTTCATTCGTCATCAACAGATCAGTTTCATGTCATACTGCAGCATATTATAGCTAAATGAACACGATTTCCATGGAAACAAGCAAGATGAGGCACTTTCTCTAAGGCAGTGGTTCCCAACCTGAGGGGCAGGCACCTGAGATTCCATGGGGTCCCTTGAGCTTTGTCTGGTCAGAGGGTCAAACTATGAAGTACCGTACTTCTAAGTGAAATTGTAAAAATACCAAATATATGACTGGAAAATGGAACATGGTCAAGAACGCAACAACTTGTTTATTTGCCCGAAATAAACGCTTTTAATTTTAATTTGATCGCTCAAAATGTTATTATAATTAAATATTTGCTTGGGGGTTGCTGTGCTTTAAGACACAAAAAGATTTTTGGAAAGATAAGTCTGCTCAGAAAATAACCCATATTGATGTTTTTGTTGGACTAAAAGCATAAAGTAAAAAAAAAACCCTTTTGTTCAAATCCATTTTTGAATGCATTTTTAGCCATTCCTTACCATGTCCCACCCACTTTTCTTGGCAGTGCACTTCCTGTTTAGCTCTGTTAAGGTAGCTAACATGTTAGCTTGTCTGTCTTGTAGGGCAATATGAAAAAGTTATCATACAATTACAATAAAGTTCACTGCGTACACAGGATTGACATCAGGAAATATTGTATAAAATTTCTACAAAAATAAAGCTTTTCATTTTTTGTAGCCACGTCTCAATATCAGATTCTCATCCCTCTTCCTGCCTCATACAGGTGAGTTTCTTACATGCAGCAGTCTGTGACGTGGGGTCCGACGAGAGCCACGAGTTTCCTGGTTGTGAGGTGGTTCTTCAGCGACTGTCCGAGAACCATGGCTCCTTTGGCGTAGCTGTCGCTGGTCGCCAACGTCACAAAAGCTTCCTCTGGACAAAGACAACAAGAACACAAGTTTATGTTAAAATAATTAGCATACTGCTGCAATGCTGTAACATGAACTAGAGCAGATCTGCAGTTCTGGACCACACAAGGCTGTCTGTCCCCCCTGCACTGCATGTATCCAGTTCCCTTTTGTTCTGTATCAGACCACTTTCTACTCACATCATTGCAACTACAGTAAAAACAACTCACCCAATATTCAGTTTTAAAATGACTCAAGTCTAGACCTTCAGATGTACTCAAAATGTAAGTATGTTTGAAAACATTTGGTTTTCCAGGTACATACATGTAAATTGCTACAAAAGTATTAACCAATATCGTGATAAAAATTGAATCATGAACTCATCTCCGTGACAATCTGCTGTTTAGTAGTGCTGTAGGCTTTTATTTAGTTTAATCCATCAATGTAATCTTGGTCTAAGGTTTTATTTAGACAGTAATGAATTATACGGATAAGCAACAAAATTAAGTGAATTTACAGATGATTTTAAACCAAATTATTCTAATCTATTCTAATCTAGTCCAGAGCTATTTGACTTTATTTTCTCGAGGGTCAGAGGTTTCTGTGCCGGAGGTGTGATCCCGGGCCACCACTTCCAGAGCAATTTGGGGTCACACAAAAACACCATCTGGTGTTTTACCACACTAATGTGATAAAACACCACCTCAGTGTTAGAATGTTTTAGAAAAACTAAAAACAAAGGACTTAATTATTTTACTACTTGCTACTACTTTTAACTAATAAGCAAATAATAATCCAGACTCCAAACCAAATCTAAACAGGACCAAACCAAGTCTCCAGCAAAATTTATCCAAATTAAGTCAGGCACAGGCCGGTGAAGTAATGCTAACGTAAAATTAAACCAGCAAATGAACAAATATTTTTGTTTAGAAGATGGGTCAGATTTACCTGGTTGGAGGGCCTGATCTGGCACCCGGGCCTTATGTTGAATAGCCCTGGTCTAGTCTGTGTGTTTAGATATAGAAATAATGTTTTTGACTTCTTTTGCATAATTGAGCAGTTCTAACAAAATATTAGAACAAGATACATTTTAGCTTCAGAGCTTTTGCCTTCTATTAGTTGATTAATCGGTCGAAACTTCGAAAGAACAACCAAGACTTTTTGTCGACTGCAGCCCTAGTTGAGGTTTAATTGTTTGGAAAATGTGAATGGTCTATAAAATTTACAATTCAGACTTTTTTTTTTTACCCGAGCTTACAACGTAATTTAGAAATTTGTATTTGTGATCAAGGTTTTTTGAAGCATAAAGTACTATAAACAATTACTTACTTATAAACATTACTTGATAAGACAAGATTCATATTTTGATATACTACCAACCCTTGCCTTAAAGACAAAACCGTTTTCATGAATAGTGATAAAAAAAAAACAGCATTGTAATCTGGCTCTTCGTGAATCCTGTTTTTAATGTTTTGCTATATCGCCCAGCCCCATGTCAGGCCACCAGGAGCAGCTTGAGAAACACTGACCTAGTCTCACGTCTATTTATTTATGGACGACATAAATAAAGTGTGACCTCTGATGATAGGTCTATTTGAAGACATGATATGGTTATCTCAGAACATTTCTGTTTAATGCAACTCTCTAAGCTTTAAAGACCTCATTAACTCGGCTTAATTCATTAGCCATGATGACAGTGGTCTATTGGAAAGAGACAGCCACTGGGGCAAAAACTAATTTTTAATACCATTTATCGTTCTGTGCATTAAAAAGCTGTACCACCAGAATGATCACAACCAAGTCATGTGGAAACTAGGCTACAAATGTTGCTTTGTAAACTGCAAACATAAAACACAACTTAAGTATGATTCACAAATTAATAGCACGCAAGCAAGTTTCATGAAAAGGTAAGTTTCCACAGAGTTATCTCTTTGGATGTCAGATAAGGGCCAGTGTGTGGCAACAAGAAATAACTAACTAGACATTTGACAACACAGCACTACTGTAGTTTAAAATTAGTCAAGCTTTTAAAAGACAGCAAAAAAGCAAACACTAATTTATTGCCAAAGTAACAAATTAACTGGAAAAAGCTTTAAACAATGACCCTTTAAGCCAAAATAATTTAAAAAGTAAGTAATTTGACAAATAGGCTAACACTATTAACCATAAAGTGTGTTTTATTGCATAGTAGTCTCATTGATAATTTACCCAAGCAACAGTTGCATAAAGCATGACTAAAATGTGAAACTAGCACCGAGTCTAGACGCAACACGTTTTAAACTCCGCTTTCCCTTTTACGAGCCGAACTGTTCCCCGCAGAGATACACAGCATGAAGAGTTTAATCGTAGCTACATAAGAGAAAGAAAAAACAAAAAACTTGGGAGGCCGATGGCGCACGTCCGCACTGACGAGCCACTGCGCCAAGTTTGCGAAATTCACCCGCGAGCGCACCGGAAGTTACAGTGAGAGGTGTAGAAAATAAAAGCACGCACGCTCAATTCATTAATTAGTTATATTTTTATGATCTAAATTGTGCTGATGTTTAGATTTTGATGGATGCACTGCATTTTTACTTGACAAAATACTTGTAAATACATTTATGAGCAAATTATGAAAGAATTGTGCAAGATAAAGAATCATTTAAAAGCAAATTGAATGATTGTTAAAGATGAGTGCCAAACCCAAAACGATAGGCTACACGTTCTAAATAATTAGCCTATGTGTAAGTGCACATCTTCAAAATGTAGGCCTGTTTAACCAATGCATTTATTTTGCAAGTCGAAAGTTATTTTCCAAGTAACACAATAAAAATATAGTTTGCACTCCCACAAAGATTATTGCTTTTATAATTAATATTGTTGACAATTTTATCATTGTGAAGGAACACAATATTAACCATGAATAGTATAAGATAAAATATGATAGAATGAAAAGTAAGCAAAAAAAAAGATGCTAAAATACAACAGACATTGCAGAACATTATCTAAATATACAAATTATGCTCTTTGAACCACAAATAGAGGAACAACCATACAATGTTCTAAGTGCACATCTTCAAAATGTAGACCTGTCTGTTTAAGCAATGCATTTATTTTTGCAAATTAAGTTATTTGCCAAGTAACAAAACAAAAATATATAGTTTGGACTTCCACAAAGATTTTGCAACAAGGCAAATTAGCTTTTGAAATTAGGAAAAATGTGGACAATTTTATCATTGTCAAGTAAACGCAACATTAAACCATGAATAAGTATGAGATAAAATGTGTTAGAATGAAAGGAGAAGCAAAAATAAGGTGCTAAAATGCAACAGACATTGTACACATTATCTAAATATACAAATGATCCTTGTAGACATATCATTAGAGGGACAACCATACAGTATTTCCTATATTAGAAATATATGAGCATTTGTTGCATATTTTAGATTCTTTTATGTATGATTTGGGTAGGTTTGTGCGCAGGGAGTTCAAAATGGCACTCGCACAGCTGCCAAACATGGACACATTGTTCCCAATCAACAGGAGTGTGAATCCCGCTTTGTAAAGTCCACGGACAATTATAAAAAATAAGTTTAATTGATTTTGAAGAAACCCAAGAGATTTTTAAATGTTAAACTTAAAACAAGCGCGCAAACATAATTGATTTAACTTTGAAATGCTAAAACGGATCGAGTAATGTCGCGTGTCGCTACTTTTCCTTTGGTCCAAGCCGCTACAAAACCTCTCATCACATTCATTTTTATACTTTGCGTTAGTCTGAAATGCGTTCACGCCACGCCACGCCACGCTGCTTCGACGCGCACATTCCCACGCGTTTTACCCCACCGCTGCGTTTTCATCCGCGTGGTTTTATATCTGTGTAAAGAAGAAGAAGAAGAGGCCATCTCGCTACAGTCGCCCCTCACGCAGCCTCCCTCCGCGCGCAGACCCAGACCGACCCCGGGAGTAGCTTTTTCATACCGGACATGGTGCTGCAGAGGCGGGGAGAGTCCAGCCGAGCAGTGAGGGTCCTGGTCCTGATGATGCGCGGGGGCTTGCACTGCGAAGGGCACAAGCTCAGCAGCTGCGAGCAATTCAACACAGGATTTAAGCACAGCATTTTCCGGGTCACGTGGGCAACGGAGGCGACGGACACGCCCCCATCGATTTTTATTTTGGGCATGATATTAAAAAAATAGTAAGTGGATTTTATTTAAACATAATAACAGAAGATATAAGTTGATTTGCTGGTGTTTATTTGTGATTGGTGCATCTCTGTCTAGACTCAAGGCTTCCTCTGCAGGGATTAGAGTTAATGAGGCTTAATTTGGGTTTAGTGCCTCTGCAAGTGTAAAAACAACAATGTCTTTCTTTGTTGTTTACCTTGACTTCAGGGTTAAGACGATAGGAAATGAAATCATTGATTAAAATGAGCTGAAAAATAATATAAACCACAGCTTACTTGAATTTGAATTAGGGTATATTATATCATTGTAGAAATAAATTAATAAAAGGTGCACTGTCCAACTTTCTGCACAAAATAAGTAGGAAATGGAAAGTTTAAAACTATACTCCTATAGGCCTAATTTTATAATCAGAGTTCCTCAAACCTTTGCCCTTCTTGTGCCAGTTTTTCTTGGACCTTTTTTACTTTACATGACTTTGTGGAAATTTTGTAAGTAATGTTTTCTATGTTTGATGAGCTGGTTGTTGTACTCTTGTTTTTGATGTTTAAAACTTTACTTTAGAACATCATTTAGACCTACAGTGATAAGTGTGTGCAGTGCCAATGCCATAAGATGTAAAAATATGAAGAAATGTTCTCCTTCAGGCAAAGTAAGAGTCCACAGTGGTTCCCAAAGTGCGTTGGGGTCTTGAAGCAAAATCCACTGGTTGTGAGATGATTTCAAAATGTATTTTTACCATTATGACTTAGCATTTCATCAGTTTTTGGAGCGAATTGTGTCATTTAAAGTAATACACTATAAAAAAATAAGCACAACAAAACCTAATTTAAATGGCTTTGTAACTTAAAATTATTACAAAAGTATATATTTTTTGCTGTGGGGGTCCCAAACTTTTCCCCCAAAATAACATTGTGGAAAACTTTGGGAATCCCTGCATTATACAGTATACTGCATATAAAACCATAGAAGCTCACTCAAAGTAAAAACACAGATATTTATTATTTACTGGACATAAATGGCTAAAATTTGCTTTTTGACAACTATATTTTTATATTTTATTTTTTGCATCAAGTTTTGTTATGAAAGAGATTTACACATTTATCGAGTTCTATTATAAAGATAACTACTACTATTGTACTCTTGTTGTCTTAAAGCTTCTTCAGCAGTAAGTGTAGTTGTGCTCTCTAATACAACTAACTGCTAATGTTTGATATTTTAATAGATCCATGTTCAAATCTTAAAAAAAAAATAATCTGTCAATCCAATGTCTGATGCAGCAGTGCCTCTGAGTGGTCAAGTCTTCACACTACAACTGCACTGACAGCATCTTAAAGTGAAACTAAACTCCTAAATTCTGCTCACAGTCACATTTCAATTGCTGAATTGTGAAGAGCCTGGAGTAACAAAGGGGTGGAGTCTGAAAGTTTAAGGAGCCGTGTGATTGGTGAATTCCTGCAATCACAAAGGTATCATGTGAGAAATTATACATAAATGTCAGAGGGAGCACTCAGTTTTGGATTGTCTTTACCAGAAAACTGAAAATTTGCTCTAAAATTGTTCACCCCTTGAGCAGACCCCTCACATTTTCTTAACCTTTCATTGTTCTTAGTAGGCAACCTTTTAAGGGAAAAAAAAAAAACAAAACTATCAAGCTGCTGTACATGTCAAAGATAAATTGCAACTGTCTTTTTTTATACTCAAATAAATTATTCTGGGGTCAAAGCAATGTCACTGTTTTGCAAGTCTGAAGTAAGTCTCAAGTTTTGGACTCAGGTTCGAGTCAAGTCCAAGTCCTCTGCTTTTAGTTTCAAGTTTTTCGAAGCAAATACATTAGGGCTGCAACAATTTATTTGATTAATTGCAACTAATTGATTATTGAATTAATTTTCAACTAATTTAGTAATCAAATAAGCTTTATCGGTTCCCAAACATGCATGAACTGAAAAAATATGTTAATGACGCCATTTGGGGAGCAATGACATAGAAAATGTGTAAATTAAATATGCCAGTGTTACTAGTAAGCAAAAATTCTATCTTGATTTGAGTAAATGTGACTCAGTCAAGTTATTCTGAAAATTCTACACATAATAAGCAAACAGAACTATGTACTGTATTTATGTGATTATTTCAAGGATAGTAGCTATTTTTTGTGTTTTCAAATAAAATAAAAAGCTTGTCTTTTTTTAGCAAAACAATTCATTATTATGATTGTTCCATTGCTAGATCCTTTTTTAAAAGCAGAAAAAAATCTTAATTCAATCAATTACAAACTCATGGTCTACTTTAATTTTAGGCTTTGTCTGGAGTCGAGTTGCAAAATACACCTTGTATTTCTACAATTTATATATATACATTTCTGATCACAAGTGAGAAGAGACATGTTTCAGTTTGTTTATATAAAATTAGGCTGTTTATTTTTTGGGGAAGAAGCTTTAGCAGTGATTTGGGCCATTTGTCGGCCCAGGGGTAGTCACAAGCATCAAATCAGCTCAAGTCACTGACCTTCACGTTCAAGTCATGTCCCAACCATTTTACCAAGTCAAGTCTCAAGTCATCCACAAAGTGACTCAAGTCCGACTTAAGTCCAAACACAATTAAGTAGAACTATAAAGATAAAATCATACTTTTTGGTGTAAAAGTTACTCAGTGCACATTTAAATTACATTAATTTTTGAATATGCCCACATTTAGGCCATAACTACAAACACCTGCTCCTTATTCAATATTTACCAAAGAAAATATACTCTGACTTTGCCTAAGCTTGTAAGCTGTATGTACTGATAGAAAAGAGAAATGTGTTTGTAGAGGACAATTTCTTCATTAGTACTTCACAGAATTATTGACTGTCCCTCAACTCTTGCTTAAATTAGGTTTTCTATCCTTATGTTGTTGTTTTCTCTATTTATAACTTGATCTTTACTTCAATAACAAACCACATAGGCCTATACACACCAAGCAACTGTTGTCAATTTTAATGACTGTATTTTTTTTTATTCTCCTCTTTCATTCACTGCCCAGTTGTGGCCGATTTGCTCACATCGCAGTGCGCATGTGTTGCTGAAATCCAGTGAATTATTGAGGAGGCTTATGAGAAAGTCTTTATACTTTTGCTCCACCAGCGCAGCAGATCCCGGTCAGTCTTCGGGCCTCACCTCCAGCCCAGCGGTCGCCGTGCACCTGCCCCAGAACAGCAGCTTTTGAAGAGGCCGTAACACGAGACACTGGGTGAAATCAGACCTATTGGGTGATACAGCAAGAAGGAGAAGACTTTCTAGGCAACTGCTGAAAGATGGAAGACATGGGAGAACCGAGACACGAGCCAATAATAATAAGGTAAGATTTGTGTCTGTTTATTTAAGGCGCCAGTCTGTTTGTATTTTTGAATTTATGCAAAAGTGGAAGGCGGAGGAGGTGCAGGAGGCTCGTGGGAGTTTGTGTAATGTGGAACTTAGTCACAAAGAAGACTGAACCAAGCTGATTTTCTCCTCTGCACTTCTAAAACGGAAGCTAATAAACTGGAGTGGACCATAAGCCTCTCAGCCGCAGCATGAATGTAAGCTCCTTTGTATTTACAGTTCATTATTATTCTGTGAGAAGTAAAAAGAATAGATATGACTCACTTAGTAATACTTAACAGAATATTGCCTTTTTGTAATTATTGACTTAGTTTGCTGTGATAGTTTGTAAATATTAATTATAATTTTAAAGCAGTAGAGTTGCAGCTTATGAATAAATTGATAAAGTTGAAAATAACAGGAAGTAATTTGAGTTCTTATACAAAATCTCTCCACATGTCGTCAAAAACCACCAAAATGCAAAGACAATTTATACAAAACGGACACAGTTACTAACAATTATTTGACAAGATTAAAGTGTCACATGTGTGTCATTTATGTGGATTTTGGCCCATATTGACAATCTGATTGCAATAGCTTTTACTGAATTATTTTTATACATTTGCTGAACAAAAACTTCATCAAAATAGCCAAATTAGGTGAAAAAAAGTAAATGTTTTTCAAATCTTAATGTTTTACTCCAAAAATGTAATTTAACCTGTCATAGCCACTTTAACTGATGAAGATTTTGACACATCCAAGAATAAAGTCCAGCATTTTTAGCTTCAAATACTATAATGTTTGTCAGCACAGTTGCTATTGATATTATTACACCAAGAATGTTACCACTATTGTTTTCAAGATTCAAAAAATCACATAGTTATTGATATTCAAATTAATTTTGATTGTTGTTATAACTGCCTTCTTTCATCATTAGTTTACAATTATTTTTAAGAATGATTCATGCATGTTGAGTAATCTTGTATGTCCTGCAGCTGATACTTGAGTGCTCAGAAAAGCCTGTTCTCACCTACATTTATCCCCACCTACTTGTCTGTATTTTGTTACTCAGATCATTGTAAAGCATGTATGGTTTCAAAATACTCACTGCCTCTTTACAACAATAAAATAACAAATTTAAAGCAAGGCAAGTTTTCATTAAAATCTTTCAACAAAGAGGCGGGCTTATCTGTTCGCAGTTTTGGACAGGAAGCTGTTTTACATAAATTTTGTGTTTAACAATTCTGATCTACTTCATTATAGTTTATTCCTAAATACGTAGAAAAAACGGTCCCTTTAACACCTAATACACATTTAACAATTTTAAAATAATTTTGAGCTTCATTAGACCTACTGTTAGCCACAAGGTTTAATAAGGAAAGCGCCATTTTTGTGCTTAATTATATATTTAAAACCTAACCCCCTTCCAAAAAAATTTGCAATAATTGTGGAATCTAAAAATTGGTGTTAAGAATATAAATATTTCTTAGTATCTAAATATAGTTACCGTAGCAACTCTAGTTACTTCTGCAGACATATTAATTATAACAACAACTTGCCAGGTCCAAAACAAGTGTTAGCAATGGTTTAATAATCCATAGCATGCCTGAATTTGAGTTTTGCTACAAACTCCTACTCTTCAGCTCCTATACATTTTCAATATGGAGCTTTAGCTGCTGGTGTGTCCTTAAATGGCACCAGCAACCTGTCAAGGATACAGATGGAAATTAGCCAATGGCTAAAATCTGGCATATTTACATATGTATATATGTTCATAATGTGCACTGTCTCTTTAAATAAATAAAATGAATAAATAAAAAAAATAATAAAATAACTATGACACTTGTAATACTTAAACCTAAATTCAAAATTTAGATTAAACTTGGAACTAAACTAGAACTGCTGAACTGAACTCATGGGAAAAAGACTTTGTAATATCCTATCTAATCCAACTTTATTTGTGTAGCAGTTTCTTTTTTACAAACACAATGTCTCCAAAGTGCTACACAAACATATCAGTGATAATGTGGTTGCATAATTCAAGGCAAAAGGCATCAGTTCTGTTTGCAGTGGAATAATATCGTATTTAGTTTTTCCAAATGCCACTTTTGGTAAATTTTTAAAACCCCTAAGCAAAACTTCAGTGTGTCAAACCTCTTATGTTGTATTTCCCATTGGACAAAAGCAGTTTGAGAACAGAGAACCTCATAAAAAGACAATTACTTAGCAAACCAGGTGGGACAGAGCAGATGTTTCCGTGTTGTGAAGTTTAATCCGGTGATGCTGTCGGCTTCTTGTTTCAGGTTTCAGGGCTTTGTGTGTGTGGCTTTGAGGGAACACACCCGTCATGTATTAAACATTAGTGGAGTTATATAAAAAGTCACAGACCGAGGAAAAAACAAGACAAACGTACTTGTTGCTTTGTACAAAACCTTAAAGGGGTCCTATTATGTAAATGATATTATTCAAAGATTTTAACCTTGTTATAATGGCCTCCCTTCACCAGTTTACTCAAAGTTATATTTGAATTGAGTCATGCATGTTGGATTAATCTTGTATTGTCCTTCAGCTCAAGTGCTCAAAAAATCCCTGTTCTCACCTACCATCTATCCCTCCCACTTGTCTGTATTTACTTGTTAGAATTCAAAAGATTCATACTCAAAGTGAAGCAAACATGGTTCAATACTGTCCCAGAGACACTTTTCAACAGTAAAATTTGTTATTTAAAATCTGTTGCTTCTTACAGTTACATTATAAAATGGAGAGGCGGGGCTTATCAGTTCTGCAGTTTTGAACAGGAAGTCAATAGAGTCGTTTTTAAGTCGTTATTGTGTTTTACAAAGAACAAAAAGTAAATTACAGCACATGTTCTAGTTTCTTACTAAACAGGTTGGAAAAAACACAAAAGGTCTCCTTTAATCATTCCACAAGAACCAAAACATGTGATATCAACATCTGTTTTAACTCAAATAATATGATCAAGTTTATTTGCTTGCATGTATTATTTTATTGCAATCAAAATGGCACAAAAAGTAGTAGTAACTTTATGGTTTCCCCTTTTACCATAATAAAAAAAGTCATTATTGAAGGTTTTTTAACACAGCAGAAGAAAATGTTTTAATGTAAAGGTGAATTTCAAGCAACCAGCAGCTACTTAAATGGTCTGGGCCGATTATATTAATGGTCAGTTCCATGAAAGTAATAAACATTCATTCATTAGATTTATGTAGCACTTTCATTACTCTCATTAATCATTCGTTCCACACTTAGTAGTGATACGTTTCTATTGTAGCCACAGCTGCCATGGGGCAAAATGCTGGAAGTAAGTATGTTTTTGCACTCTCAGCCCCTCCAACAACCGTCAACCACACAACAATGTTAGTGAAGTGTCTTGCTTATGGACACAATGACAGTTTCTCCTTGTATGTCTCACTGTGGCACCAGAGCTTCCAGCGGTCTCCCATCCAAGTACTGCCCAGGCCCAACCTGCTTACACTGCAAAAACTATAATTTAGACTTGCTTAAAATGACTTGGAATCAGAAATTTAATCCAGTTTTGAGCTGTTTTAACTGGATACAATTTAATTGCTTATTTAATGTAGATTATTTAACTGATTTCATGACATTTTTTAACAAAATGTTGGCTTGAAAAAGAAAAAAAAAAAAAAGCCAAGAACAATTTTCTTAACCCATGACAAACTATTTGTCTATAATGAGAAGCAATGTCTTGAAATCAGTTCAAAACACTTTGAAACAAGAAAAATAATCATATCTGTACAATAAATTGGGATTAAATTAGTCAAAATGCTTGAAATTATGTTTAAATCCTAGAATAAAAAAACTTTAACTTGTCTTGAAATTATTTTTTGGCAGAATCCTGATAAACTTAAGATTTACAGTAATCATGGCTTGTTAGCAGCCCTTGAAGCAGAATATATGCTTTAGTTTAGTATATTATCCTATCCTAAATCCATGAGTTAGTGTTATGTTGCTCATTGCTGCTTTTTAATTTACAGTTGTCATCAGAAGAAGGTTCTGGCTAACTAATTTACAAGTGTCCTTTTTATCTAAAAGAGGAAGTGCTGATACATATCTCATGCACACTGCACACATGTAGTTAGAAATATATTCAAGCATAAACCATATGATACAATTTCCTTAGATTTGAGTTGTGATATACCTCTTCATTGCTAAACTATTGACAATAATCTAGAGTAATAATGGATCCTGATAACTTTTATTCTCTAGTTGTGGTTTACAGCCAGGCCTTAACTCACTGCGCTGCCATCTGATTGTGGCGCTGCAGACAATAAACATGATGACACAGCTGAGGTGTTAAATGTTAACAGCAGGACTACGCCTGTCCCAGGTCTAAAGGTCCAGCCTGCGCCTCTGCTGCTGAGTGACTCCTCCTGAGAGAGACACCACCACAGCCCCTTCAGCCCCTCCAGCGAGCAGGGATCGGGCCCCGTTGCACCCCTTCACCTCATCTACAAACGGGACAGGCCCAAAACAGGATTCTACACACGACAGCTGCAGGCGAGGTATGGCTGACTTAATTTTAATACTTTTATCATTAATTCTGCAAACTATCCTTCTGTTAGAGGTGTGGAGTTAGACTTGAGTCACTATTTTGATGATTTGAAACTTGATAAAATGGACTAAGGCTTGAGACTTTGGACAGTTGCAGAGTGATCAGACCTCTGGCTTCCCAGTAAATAGATTTTGGGTCTTGGGTCAGACCAAATCAACATCTTTGATTGATCTCGTTGGGTGGAGTTTGCATGTTCTTCCTGTGTCACTGTGGGTTCTCTCCAGGTATTTCGACTTCCTCTCATGTCCAAAAACATGCAAGTTATAGATGCATTTGCACCACTGTAGAATGAATGAAAGAGTGAATGACCCTGTGATGAGTTGGCCATTGTCCAGGGTGTTTACCTGACTAAGGCCTAAAGTCACTAAGATAGTCACTGTGACTCTAAATGGGAACAAGTGATAGAAACAAACAAAAAAAATATGAAAAAGCATGCCTTTATTTTTTTTTTTATTAAGAATAAACTGGAACTTGATCCTTGTCCTTCACATCTTTATTTTGACCACGCCATCAACTAAAAACTAACAACTATTTGGTTATTTGGTATAAATTTTGAAAGCAGAGGACTTGGCCTTAACTTGGACTTATAACCCTCTGACTTGGGACTCGACTTGGACTTGACTCTCTTTGACATGGGACATGACTCAGACTTGTGGCCAAAGACTTGGGATTTACCCAACACAGTGATTCAGTCCCTCCTCTGACACCTGCTCATGTACTTTTTCACCCTGTATCATTTAAATCTCCTACTCAAATCAGGCCACAGTATAATATTTAAAGGAGATGTCTTTGGTTGACCTGTGATGAGTGTTAGTATTTCAATAAACATATCTAGTTTGCATTTAGTCAAATACAGATGTTTTAACTGCTCCAAAAGGCATTGAAAAAAACATTCTTACTGCGATCAGGGCAGGTCTCTACACTCATTTGACCTTTAACTGGAGCTAGTGGCGTCACCTGTTTATCTTTTGCTCATTATGATCAAGTTTAGTGCTGGGATATCTGATTTTCACACTCTATACTACACTGTATAACTGGAAGTAGATGAATCTTGTCTTCACAAATTCCTCGGCAAAAAAATTACTATCCACATGCAAAGAATTTTTGGCTGCAATCGCCATCTAAAACCAGCCTTTTACACACAGCAAAGTGAAACTGGCGTGGACCACCCAAGCACAACCAATCAGAATGCAGCTTTCAGTATGTAAGAGTAATAAAATACTTTATTATTCATTCAGAATTAACTGTGGCTGATTTATCAGTATGCTGCGTTTACATAATACCTTTTGCTGGAAAAGATGGTTTATTCAATTAGAAAGCAGCAATATAACACAGAAATAAACAGATAAATGCACTTTTATAACGCCTTTGATTATTATTGCTACATATGAAAATCATACTTTATTGATTGAACGTGTCTAGCAATGGATTGTTATCTTTAAGTAGGGCTACTTTAGACTCTAAACCTCAAAACTAAAGAGTGTATTGCAAATTCACCCCTTTGTGTCAAAATCAGACTGCTGTCTATTGTCTGAATCTAATAATAGAAAGATTTAGTTCTCATTTAGTGACAAAAAGAGCGCTCTGATTGGCTGTGCTTGGATAGTCCTCTCCAGTTTCACTTTGTTATCTAAAAAGCCACAACTGCAGCCAAAAATGAAGGTAGCCTATGTGACCATGGAGGGGTTTGTGGGAGCTGAAGACTAGTTAGACAAATTTAAATACTTTCTTCTATTTTAGTGCTTGAAGATCAGGTACCCCAGCAATAAGATCCTGAAATAATACGGTTGGTGCATATTGTGTCCTTGGGCACGACACCAGTTAAATATACTTAAATTTCTGAGTTGCATGAAAAATAAGGCTCACATTGAGTTGTTCCAGGTTGGAATGAGACACCACAAATCCAATATTTTTTTCTTAGATAGATGTTGATATGTTGAATTTTATTTCTTCTTACTTTCCATTAATTGCAAGACTAGTAAAAAGAGACTTGTTGGTATGACAACTAAAATGAAAGACATGTTGCTCCCAGACACAATGATAGAGAATGTTAATGTTGTTTCCTGCAATATATTATTGTTGACATCTATAACAATTGTTGAATACTATATACTTATTTACAAAAGTTGCACCAAGTCACTGTTTTGCAAGACCCATGTCAGGGCCTCACAAGTCCAAGTCAAGACCATGTCAGAGGCACACAAGTCCAGGTCAAGTCCAATTCCTTTATTTTGTCTCAACATTTTAAATTCTTTATAATAAATTACAGAATGCATCTTGTATTTCTACAATGTCATTGATTTATATAAATGTTCTATTTAAGATACATTTCTGGTCACAAAACAAGAAGTGAGGAGACACATGTTCCAGTTTGTTCAGGTGAAATTCATGTGAAGTACTGAATCATTGACCTTCAAGTCCAAGCCAAGTTCTATGTCTTAGTCCATTTTATAAAGTTTCAAGTCATCAAAATAGTGATTCAAGTCTGACTCAAGTCCAATTTACAATTTACAAGTTCACACTTTAAGTTTACACCACTGCCATGTTTTATATTTACAACTACAAATGTGTTTTCAGATTCAAGCCACAATGGAAAGCCAGATCACTCAGATTTCCCGAGAGGACCTTGAAGACCTCAGAGATGCCTTCAATAAAATCGGTCAGTTCACACTCTGCACGCACTGACCAAAGTTTTACAAGCGCTCATAAATCTCATAAAAGACATTTGCATTGCTCCAGGTAAGATTACGTCTGTTATGGAGAGGACATTTAAAGCTGTAACAAAGCCAAGCAGATTAAGATAAATAATATAAAATGTACTTCGGTGTATGATGCAACTTTTATCACAACGGGCGAAAGTAAACCACTGATTGCAATTAATCTTTTTGACAAATTAAAGATTGATGATTTGATGATGATTTAAACAAGAATCTCAGCCGGCTGTTTGAGTTACAAATATGCTGGTAGCGTATAGTAATGTTGATCTTATCTAAACTATTTCAGTTACACAAAATTGATAGCACAATTGCATGGGCTTTAGTGCTGTAATAAATAATGAACAATCAAGTTATTAAAAGGTGCAGATGTTCCGTAGTGTAGTAATCAATGATGGAACCAAGTGATTGTTTTGCAAGTTTCAAGTCTAAGCTATGTTCAAGGCAGTAGCTTTGCAGTTCAAGTTTTTACACAAAATGCAAATACAGCCTATATTTTTGCTTTATTTTTGTAAATTGTCCTGCTCAAAAACAAGTTATGAGTGCAGAGAGTTTCTTTAGTTTGTCTGGCTTCCCTCAAGTCATATGACCCGCCCACTTTGGTTGGTGCGCACTTCCTATTTAGCTCCTATGTAGCTAACATGTTAGCTTGTTTGTCTTGCAAGACATTCTTAAAAATTATAACACAGATAAATAAACCTATGTTTGATTGTGGCTAATGTAACTTAGGCTAAGAGCAGCTAAACAGGAAGTGGCTGCAAGAAAGTAGGAGGGGCAGAATAAGGTGAATATACTAAATTGTTTGGTCACTACTTCGGCTCCCAAACTTCATTGAGTGTGATTGACAGATGAATTAGCCAATCAGGGATGCACATGGTTGAACTATCAAAACAAGAAATTCCCAGGGACTGATTTCTGCAGAATCGATGAGTGAAGCAAAAAAAAAAAAAATAATAAATGAACAAATATATTAGTGATAACAGAGAAGAGAAGCATGATTTTGTTCTAAATGCCAGATGACCGATGAGCTTTTTTGTTTCAGTTTTAAATAACAATTTGTACACATTTGTCCTTGAACTTGATTTGACATGCTGCAGCGGGAGACCCCACTCTGCACAACGATTAAAGATATAGATGCAGTTCTGTATCCCGGCAACCAAGTCACTGGCCTTCAGTTCAAGCCTACGTCGTCTTTTTCAAGTCTCAAACTATCAAAATAGTCTGACTTAAGTCATGACTTGCAAGTTCACCACTTTTACAGTACCTATTAAATAGTAAATTAAGTTGAGCTGGCAGAGTTTAAACTTGCTGCACAACACAATCATTTTCTGCTTAAAAATTAAGATTGTTTGGTTATATTGTGAATTTGTGTTTTTGAAGCAAACCTCAGTCATTTGGGTATAATTTGTATTGTATAAGGAAATTTTCTTTTGTTCGTCCGAAACATCTAAAACAATAAACCTAATAGTTTACTGTGGTTCTACTGGATGTTAACTTTTTTCTTTCAGAATGTTTGAAATAGCTACAGAAATGCAAATTTGTCAAACCATACCTCTGCTTGTTCTATTAAATTAAGTTTCTGCAATATTTAACAACAGTTTTTTTTTAAATATAATACTAATTATGCTAAAATACGAATAATACAAAAACATATAGAAACTGCTACTACTTTTGCAGCTACTTTAATCAAACTTTGGGTCAAAAATAACCTGGAATCATATCATAATTATGGATTCCTGTGTGACTCCATTTCCTTTATCTTGTCTGTTTGATTGGATATCTTTACGCTTGGTGGTGGCTCCAAACCTGATGGAACAAGATTTGATTTAAATGTAAACTCAGTTATTAAAGTTGTTTTTATGTTTTCTGCAGACATCGATAACAGCGGGTACGTGAGTGACTTTGAGCTGCAGGAGCTCTTCAGAGAAGCCAGTTTCTCCATCCCCGGGTACAAAGTGAGAGAAATCATGGAGACTTTCATCGCTGGAGACACAAACAAGGACGAGAAGATCAGCTTTGAGGAGTTTGTCGGGGTGAGTCCAGGTTTCCAGTGGGTCTGGTCACCAATTTCCCCGCCTGTGTTTCAGATTAACGCCAGTTGAAGTACCATGCAGTCAGATTAGTTTATTTGCTTGACGCACATGAAACAAAATAACTGATTGGTGGTTATTTATTGATCTTTATTTAAACATCCTGCTAAGATTGGAACCTCTTTTTCATGGAGTCTTGTTGGAGGTGACAGAGATAAAGCCTATTGTACATGTTTTTTTGTTTGTTTGTTTGTTTGTTTGTTTGTTTGTTTGTTTTGTAGTAGTTGTAGTAGTAGGGGGAAACAGAGAACATATAAACTCTACAACTCCATATGCACAAAAGTCTCAGTAGTTTATTATACATTCAGATCTCCCTGCATAAGTAAATGTTATTGAAATATTGGTTTGTAATATGCAATTTCTTTGATGTAACCTGCATAATGAATTGTACTTTGGCATTTATACTACACTGTCAAGCTGTTCAATCACAAACTAAACTCCTGCCTTGCCTTTATCCTCAGATCTACCAGGAGCTGAAGAGCAAAGAGATCAGTGAGACTTTAAAAAGACTATCTCCAGGAGGGACGGGATCCGCTCGTTTGGAGGCCTGTCGGGGAACTCCTGTGAGGGCACACAGCACTCGTACTCAGGTACACCCAACACTATTGAACACCAGCCCCAAATGCAGCCAAGTCTTCTTCCATTTTTTATCAATACTGATAACTTTAGACTAGGATCATCCAGGACACTGTTTTAGTAGTGCTCAAACAAGGTGTTTCTTTGACTGTCAAATTTTCACAGTTTTCATTGACACCACATAAAAACACATTTGCATAGAAAACAAAATTACAGGCTGATAATTTTGTGATGAATTTTCTTTCAAGGTGTAAGTAATATGTGGTGGCTGTTACTATTTCAATGTCAGTGATTAAAGATTGAACAAGCTCCTTTTTTATGCAAACCATCAAAATTTATATAGGTTCAAAACGTAAACTACTAACGCTCGACAGAATTACAGTGACAAGCACTTCTTAATTTGCTTGTTATTTCCATTGTTGAAAGTGTTGTATGGTTTTGTAATTTATTGAAAAGCACTTTGATCACCTGAAGTGTTGTAAAGGATTCTATAAATAGTGATTGAGCAATTGATAAATACTGAAAATTATGCTTTATCTATAAGCTTGCATTCCTCAATCTATACTACTACTATTAATAGTAGTAGTATAGATTTACAGCGTTTTTAAGCAATCAAAGACGCTTCACGTTATGCATTATACATTCACTCCATACTCATATTGGTAAACTACTATTGGTGCCACAGCTGCCCTACCTGGCAGCTGCCACACCATGGACCCTCTGACCAACACCAACCATTCACACTTATCTATACTAGGCAATGTGGGTGAAGTGTCTTGCCAAAAGACACTATTACAGGGTTCCAGCAGTCTCTTATCCAAGTACTGCCCAACATGCTTAGCTTCTCAGATAGAATAGATCCAGCACTGTCAAGCTGATGGTCACAAATTTGTATAACTTGTGCATAACTTGTCCATCCCTCCGTTTACAATGCTTTTCCCACGTTTTACTACAACTCATTTTCTTACTCATGGCCACCTTTTATGCAGCTTTCAGCAGTGAGTGCTGAAGAAGAAATTCACACACAAATGTTTTATTTTTTATTGTTTTATTTAATCATTTTTCTTTAACCAGGAAAGTCCCATTGAGATTAAAAACCTCTTTTTCAAGGGAGTCCTGGCCAAGTGGCAGCAAAATTCAATAAATTACAAACAAATGCATTCATACAGACATTAAAATTACACAGATTAAGAAAAACAGCTGCAGATTATTGATTCAGTCTCTAATCCTTTCAATTTAAGGCATTTAAGGACAAGAACTCAGTATTCGAACTATTCGCAAAAAGCTGAGTGGGCAAAGGCTTTCTTCCCAGCTCTGTGCGGCAAAAGAACAGAGAGCAACAAATGATCATTTGATTCTAAGGAAAGGATTCAACACTTTTCTGTGATAAAGTACAAATGTAGGAAGCCAAGCAAAGGTTTGTAATTATATGTAAGTGTAGAAGGTCCCTGCTCCTAGTGGCCCAGAGAAGGCCAGGACTCGAAAGTACAAGTCACAGTGGTGTCATAGATTTCAGTTAGTTATGAACCTCATGATGTGATTTAATAAATTTTTCTGCACTTGGATTTAGTTTGTGTACAATTCTTAAAACATTTGTCTTGCTTGCCTTTTTAGAGGAGGAGAAGGTAGCGTTTGTGAACTGGATCAACAAAGCTCTGGCCAAAGACCCGGACTGTGAACACCTTCTGCCCATGAACCCGAACAACGAGAGTCTGTTTGCATCAGTGCGGGACGGCATCCTGCTCTGGTAACTCATCTTTATCCTGCATTTAACATAATCACTACTAAATAGAAGATTTTTATTCTGAATTGTTCTTTCTTGCAGCAAAATGATAAACTTGTCCCAGCCCGACACCATCGACGAACGAGTCATAAACACCAAGAAACTAACCACTTTCAAAATGACAGTGAGTAAACTTTAACTTTATCCCAATTTTCCTTTGTGCCACTGAGCAAGACACATTTCTCCTTTGCTGTTTTTAGTCCAAAAATACTACCCTCATTTTCAGACTATAAGCCACAATTTTTTCACAAGCTTTGAACTCTGTGGCTTAAAAGCAGCTAAATTATAGATTCTCATTGAGTTACTATAGTCCTTGTGCGACTTATTTTTAGTGACTCAAAAGTGTGACAATTACAGTACATAAAGAAGGCATCTGGGGTAAAAAACCTGCCATAGCCTTTCATGAGTATTCATTTATAGTGCACACGTTACAATAGTGAGTATTGTCATAAACCAAAGTCCTTGATTTAGCAGTGTTTACAACATATTTTTATGAAGTGAATTTTATGAAAGAATGTTTGTGTATTCTTCTCTAACAGTTACAGAGGCAAGCATTGTGATGCCTGTGTCTTGTTTAGTGAGATTAGAATGAATTTACATTATTTGTTTTAGTTACTGAAATTTTCTGCAGACAGACTTAGTAAAAAATCAACATGGCAGGATAAAAAAATCACAAAGAAGATGGCCTATGTTAATACGTTCAGGACTGTAAAATATTTAACATTAGGCTGAAATGAGACGAAAAGCAGCATGCAATGTAAAAGGAGACAATTAAAGGAGACCTATTGTGATTTTTCTATATATTTAGGAAGAAACTATGGCATACCCAGATTAATAGCACATTTTGTTTTTGTAAAACACTAAAATAATCTTACAGTCCTAGAAATAAAACAGGTCTATTGACTTCCTGTTCAAAACTGCAGAACTGATAAAACTCAGAAAAGTAGATTTAACGTAATAAGTCCCCTTTAATACATAAAATAGATAGAAATTAAAATAAAAAAACATTCACATATTTATAAATCCGTTGACATATAGATCATAGTTATTTCTTTAGCTGAATACTAAAGTTCTTGATTGAAAAGATTTTAACACTACTACTATCTACAGTGGGCAAAAGAAAATCAATTTTAGTCCAACAGTTTGATTATTCCTCTAATTCAGGGTCAAACTAATTGATTTTGTGGCTCCCCTGAACTATGTTTATCTTATTGACTGGATAGAACATCGCCGTGTCTGTCTCTGAGCTTGTAATTATTGAAATAGGCCTGGGTATTTCCTAATAGTTGGAATATTATAGAAATAGTTTTGTTCAATTGCTTAATGCTACTTAATTCCCTTAGTTCCAGTTTTAACCCAGTTTAGTCTTTAGTCACGGATTTAGTTTCACAATAATTTGTGAAATCTTTTGCTCTGTCAATGTAAAAATGTGATATTATTTTTCATGTATACTTTAAGCGCATGATCACAGGATAGCAAAAACGTGAACAGGAGCAAAAACTTGACATAACTAACATTTCTAACTCACACTTATGGAGGATGTTATATGTGCATTTTTTGATACTAAATTGTGCAATATTCTTACTAAAAGCATTTTGCAATTTTAGCACTGGATTGATAAATGAGGCCATTTGTACCAGTGACGGACCACAGCTTTTCGTCTTCATTCTTACATTATTATTGTTATTGGAAAACTCCACATTGTGGCTTTGCAGCTGTTTGTGTTTCTAGCACACAGAGGCTTTAGGTTGCTCAAGTAATGTTACAGTATGTTTACTTACACTTTAATTACACTGCAAAAAATGTATTTCAAGACAAGTTAAATTGCTTGATTATAGGATGCTATTTAAGCATTTTCATTCATTTAACCTTGATTTATTGTAGAGACCTAGATATTTTTTTTCAAACTGATTCAAGACATTGCTTTTTATTCAAGCCAAATTATTTGCCAATGGTTTAGGAAACTGTTCTTACACTTTGGCAAATTTTGTTCTTATTTAAAGCCAAATCTCTTAAACCAGTTAAAAATGTCTTGAAACCAGTGAAATATTCTACATTACATAAGCAATTAAATCTTATCCAGTGAAAACAGCTCAATCTGGATACAAATTCTGATTCCAAGTCATTTTAAGCAGTTTAGTTTTGAGTTTTTGTAGTGTAACACATTGCATATGATTAAAGATGAGGTACACTGCAAAGAATAGTATTTATATTTGTCCACTACTTCCTCGCTCTCACAAATCCGTTAGTACATGGTTACATTCAATTAATAAATTTTGTCTGTAACTAGTTAAGAATATCTTTTTACAGAAAAACTTTATGATGCAGTTTAGACCAGACCTGGGCAACTGCGTCCTGGGGGCCAGACGTGGCCCTGCATGTTTAAGAATAAGCATTACTCTTACACTGCAAAGTCTTATTATCTAGCCTAGGTTTAAACTACTAGAATTCAGAAAATTCATCTAATTTTAGTTATTTTATCAAGTTTAGAATAAAATGACTAATATTTGGTAGCTTATTTCACTTGTTTCAAAACATTTCTGACTTTTTACAAGAGTTTTTAGCTCGAAACAAACTTCAAATCTATTAAACAAGACAGAAACACCTCAGTACAAGTTAAATAATCTTAGTCCATTAACTAAAAACATTTTAAGCAGAAAAAATAAAGACTAAAATCCAGATTTCAAGACATTTTAGCAAATCTAGAATTTCATTTTTTGCATGGTATATTTCTTTTATTTGATTGTCTTGGCTGTGGAGCATGTGTTTGCATTTGTGTTGCTAATATACACAATGAATGACAGATTTGATAGAAAAAGTTGCCTATTTTTTATACAAAAAAGTTTTTTTCAATAATTGTGGCCTGGCCATTTGTCACTAGTCTAGATTCGAATACGGCCCTCGGAGAAAAATAATTGCCCACTCCTGGTTTAGACAGTACACTCTGATCTGATTTGTTTACAAAGTGCTGCAATTACGATATACTTTTAAGTGGATAGATAAGTTTACTCATTTAAAACTACAAACACTACGTACCCCACCTTTAACCGACTTTGTGTTTGTAGGAGAACCTGGTGCTGGCCCTAAACTCTGCGTCTGCGATCGGCTGCACTGTGATCAGCGTCGATGCCCATGATCTGATGGCCGGGAAACCCCATCTGGTGCTGGGTCTGTTCTGGCAAATCATCAAGGTTGGACTTTTCGCTGATATAGAAATCAGCAGGAACGAAGGTCAGTGAGCACAACAGCTGCAACAGTGACCTCACAGTTACACACCCTATTAATGGTTTATTAATGGTTAGTTAAACGCAACGCAGTGTGAGACTATGATAGTACAAGTAATGTAAAACTGAACACATTTATTTGGAACAGTTTTTGGAGTGTAAGTGTAACTACTTCCATATGTTGATTACAATGCTACATTTATAAAGTATCATTTGTTGCAACACCAGAAATGAAACTAAGAGAGGGCTTCATAGACTTCTCTGTTGATTGGACCGAAATTTGTGAGTGATTAGTGAGATTTGAAAATTGTACTTGTTAATCAGTGTCAAAAATTGTTATAAGCAATAAAAAAAATAAAATATACAGGCTGGTGCACATATAATACTTCCAAGTTCCATTTTATCAATTATATTTGTTTATCTTAAGGCCTAGAAATCTTACAGTTTAATGCAGGCTCCTCAACCAAATTTACTTCATAGGTAACCTTCAAACTGCGTGTCTTCATTCCTGCCTAACGATTCATCGTCGGGGACTCTTTAAACTCTCAATTGGCCTGTGTTATATTGGCTTAGTTTTGAATTGACATCCGTCTATCTAGTTTAGTATTGTGCATCATTACAAAAGGTCGACAGGCTCCTTCACCATTGTTTAAATATAAGTATATATAATATACTCTCTTCTATCTTCACGCTTAGGCCTGATTTGTTTGCTGGCGGACGGGGAGAAGCTGGACAGCCTCATGTCTCTGTCCCCGGAGGAGCTGCTGCTGCGCTGGGTCAACTACCACCTCCGAAACGCCGGCACTCAGACCATCAGCAACTTCAGTGAAGACATCAAGGTAACAGAACAAAAATTTCAACAATTTTTTTTATTAAGTCTTCTTTTAGGTAAAAAGTAATGTGGTAGCTTTAGCTTTTGTTTCACTGTTTCTTATCTTTTTCTGGTTTAGGACTCAAGAGCTTACTTCTATCTAATGGACCAAATTTCACCAAAAGGAGACGGCGACTTCAGATTAAGCATTAAGATCGACATGAGCGGCATCAATGTAAGTCAAAACCATGACAATAATTGAGTTTTTACCACTTGATTGGTTCATATTCTAACCATTTCTCTACATTTTTCAGGAGCGTGACTTGAACCGGCGCGCGGAGCTGATGCTGCAGCAGGCCGCCCGGCTCGACTGTCGACAGTTTGTCTCGCCTCAAGACGTGACTTCGGGAAACAGTAAACTCAACATGGCCTTCGTCGCCAACCTGTTCAACGCTCACCCGCCCTGCAGAGAGGCAACATGAACGGGCTGGACATGAGTCAAATCGAGGGTGAGACACAAAGTACAACTGTAAAGACAGATAGAGGACAGTTACATGGTACAAACGTGTGCAGATAGTAGAGTGATTGGGTCAACACGGAAACTAGATTGAAAAGATTGTGCTGTTGTCATAAATGTGTACAATCTCCTCAAAATAGTAGAAGTCTTCAAAATAGTCATCTGGACAGTGTTTCCTCTTCTGAGAATCTCAGATTGAAAATGACTTTCGGATGAGAGTCGAAACGTCTTGATCTTCGGAAACCCTGTCCAGATGACTACTTTGAAGACTTCTACTATGGATCACTCCTGGATGAATGAGGGACTACACTGTCTAATCTCCTCAAAAGCTTTTATCACTCCTGCAATAGAAATGAAATGGGTTACAATCAAAATATAGTTTACATTTTTTGTCTTTTTGATTGACCCATATCTATTAGATTTCTATTAGGGATGAGACGATTACTCAATTCAGTTTTTGATTTTGCAGACACGATTTTATTAGTTATCTATATATTTTTTACCTTAAGACAAAATGTCTGTTTTGAGCAGAAAATGGTAGTTTCAAGTACTTTTGACAAGATTTTTAAGAAAATCTATTCTTGATTCAAGCAATTATGACTTAAAACAGATACAAATCTGCTTAACATTAGTTTTAATATCTAGATAAGGTGAATCAGAAAAGAATATCTTAAAACAAGTCAAATAATCTTAGTAATACATGGTCTTATAAAGTGAAAAAAAAAATCTTAGAATTAGTCTTTTAAGTTAAATATACTAAATTCAAGTCATTTTATCCAAGTTTAATTTTCCTTTTTTGCACTGTGCACATTCAGTCAGGTCTTGCACAAGTTCACGCTTAATTTCTTCAAACATTGTTGAATTATTGTGTGTATTATACAACTACAGAGTGTATGTGTAAGTCAGTGGCTGCATGAGCAAAACTTTTCGATTCAATCGCTGCATACTTCAAACGATTTTTGAAGTTTTTGAATAATTTTCCATCCTTAATTTCTATTAAAGTTAAGTGTTTGTTTATGTATGCTTTCTTAAATATAATGTTTTGTCTATTTAGCTGAAACAAGAGAAGAAAAAACATTTCGTAACTGGATGAACTCTCTGGGCGTTTCTCCTTATGTCAACCACCTGTACTGGTAAGACTTTAAATTATATGACAGTGTTTGTCCAAATGTATGCCTTTCCCATAGAAAACCTAAACTTGAATAGAATGGCCATTACATCAAACAATGTTTTCTTTTGCAGGGACTTGTGCAATGGTTTGGTGATTCTGCAGCTTTTAGAAAAGGTTAATGTAGATGTAAACTGGAGGAAAGTCAACCAGCCGCCTTATCCTGCACTGGGAGGCAACATGAAGAGAGTGAGTGTAATAAAAATAACATATTACACATTTCCAAATGTGTTGTTTAAATAAGTATTTGTGAAATGTTTAAAAGCTGGAGAATTGTAACTACGCGGTGGATCTGGGCAGAGATGTGGCTCACTTTTCGTTGGTCGGGATCGGAGGACAGAACATAAATGAGGGGAGTCCCATGCACACACTGGCCCTGCTGTGGCAGCTCATGAGGAGGTGATTACTGCATTTATACTGCTCTGATTTTATGAACATTGGTTTGTTTAATAAATGAATTTTCTTTCTCTTGTAGATACACAGTGCTGGTCCTGTCTGATCTCGGGGACGGCGAGCGCATTGGGGACGCCATCATCTTGGACTGGGTCAACACCACACTCAGCCAGAAACGTAAAGACTTACAGATCAGCAGCTTCAAGGTGAAATTTCTGTCACGCAGTATTTCTGAGCCAACAGCTTTGGATTGGACTGAAGTGTGAAATGAGTTATTCTGCAATAATTAATTGTAATAGTAGTAGTTGTGCAAATAGTAGTGATAGACTGATATTTTGGGGCCAAAATTCGATTTTTTTTTTCTAGTTATACGGTTTTCCTGGCCTGCATGTAAACACCCTATTTTCCTTACAATGTCAAACAGAAGAAGGTTCTTGCAGTCTTCAGAAACTAATGTGTGCCTTGTTTATATTTTTTCATAGTGTAGAATTTATATTCCAGAATAGTAAAGTCAGCAGTTGAAACTAATCTTTTCTTATGCTGGTTGTTGTTGTCAGGACAAAAAGATCAGCACCAGCCTGCCTGTCATTGACTTAATCGACGTCATCGCTCCTGGAAACGTGAAATGGGACATGGTGAAGAGGAACGAGAAAGGAAGTCTGACCAAAGATGACAAACTCAACAATGCCAAGTAAATACACAAAAAGTTTTAACTTTTTTGGCAGGCACCCAAATCAGTCCTTGTACAGTGCTGGTTTATGTCTCATTTGCCTAATTTAAAGCCAAGGTTGTTTTTGTAATCTCTTCAATTTTGATGTCTTATGTCCTTCCTGTGTTTAGATTTTAGTTTATTTTTGATTAAATGCCAACCAGTATGTCCATTTGTGATGTCAAGAAGTGCTCCTTATATCCACCTTCTCTTGAATAATTTGAACCTAAAAACTGTGCTGCTACAACTAATGCTTTAGCCTTGTTTAAAAGCCCGGATATCAGACTTTTGGTACTAATCCGACTATTTAAAACGAAAAACAACAGCTACTTATATATAGTAGTATATCGGAGTTCATTTAGGTTGTTATTGTTAAAACCACTATGTCAGCCGTCCCAAACCTTTCGGAGCCGCGGCCGCCCTATTGGCCCGTAGATTGATTGCCTGAGGCTCGTCAGTAATATTTCACACTCCATACAAAATTAAGTAGAATGTACAGTATATAAGGATGCCAAAACAGCAAAATAATATTGCCTGTGGACTTAATGTGGATTAAAAAGAGTAAATTAATCAACTTAAATATATTAAAGTTAGTTTCAAACCCAGTTTTCTGTCATGCTTGTTGAGTGGACAACCTTTGGAGATCCCCTCCAGAGATCCTGAGGCCCTCCAGGGGGCCCTAGACCCCACTTTGGGAATCACTGCACTATGTAATAATGGCATGATAAGGTGGAACTATGGGGACAACAGAAAAGTAAAAAAAAAGGGAAAGAAAACACACCTTTGGTTATGTTTTTGATGGAGAGTCAATGTTGTAAAAAGCTCACATGAGTTATTTTTTTTTTCCACAATAAAGGGTATTTAAAGTGTAGACAGTGCAATAAACAAGGCTTTGGAAAGATTTTAGTTGGAGGTGTGCTGCTGAATATGTGTGTGTCGTGTCTCAAAAAGAGTGGAAAACACTTAGATGGTACAACCTACATGAAATCAATCATTTTCTGTTTTCTTTCAGGTACGCAGTGTCGCTGGCTCGTAAGATCGGCGCTCGGGTTTACGCGCTGCCTGACGATCTCGTGGAGGTGAACCCCAAAATGGTCCTGACGATGTTCGCTTGTCTCATGGGCCACGGCATGAAAAAGGCCAGTCGCTGAAGCGCGCACATTACGGAGGACAACTTCAACTCCCACAATGCCTCTCTTTGTCCTAGACTTTTATGAAACATCAACATAAACAACAAACAAAAGGTTTCAGAATGATGAGAAATTAGAACTGTTGCCATAGCAATTTAAAACTGAAGAGCCTAATATATCTTTTGAATAAGAAAAACCCTAAAAATTTAGATTAAAATAAGAAACTGAAACCCTTGAATATTGTCTATATATATTTTATTTCATTATATTAAATTATTGCTTATTTAAATGTACATTGGCACAATGATTAAGTTATAACACAAATATGAAAGGCAGACATTCAAACAGCAGCATTTGATTGTATATCTCAGATTGTATTTTCTTTAAGTATAATATATATTTTAATAAAATAAAAAAGAAAAAATATAGAATATAAACAACTATTTTGGCAGTGCTTATATTAATGTTGTGGAAATTTCTTCTTAATTTTAAATCTTCTGTTCTCAGGTATTTTAGTTTTTTTTTATTGATTAAAAATTTGAAAATTTATGATATAAGTTGTGAGTGTCTTTTTTCTTGTTTTAATATATTTATAAATACAAGCTAAAATAAAAACGGATGATATGAGCTAAAAAAAAGACACCGCCCTTTCCGATTGCTGGTGTCAAATTTTAATAGTTACAAATATTCGACATAAGCAACCTGAGAGTGCAGTGTTTAATTAGAATTTTAATGCATATGCAGCTCAGGAAAGATTTCTGGTGTGTGCTTATTATTTTTTCTTCTGTAAACTGGTATTAGGTACCTTTAAAGTGTTTAAAGGTAATGTTCCTAGTCTGGATAAATATACGCTATGCATGATTTGGTCGATTTGTTCAAAGTGAGACTTGTTATACGATAATATTTTAATTATTTGTATTTTTTTTTTGTTTTTTTTTAATGAAACTTGTTATAAAGTACATAATAAATCACTTACTACACACACAAAAAAAAAACTTGAACAATCTAATGCATATCATACAGTCTGTTCTACTTCTAATGTTTAAAACGTTTAATCCCTATTATTGTCAATAGAACAGTTACAGTTTTGGGTAAGGTACTGAAAAATTGTAATATATTAATAATTACAGTGAGAACAATTGTATACATTTATATTACAATCATACTGCTGTTACTTACATTTGTTAAGACAATGTACTAGACCATTATCCTGTGACATTTACCCTTGATTACTGATTCATTTATGGAAATGTTATGTCATACATTTTACTCATGATAATTTATTTACCTTTAAGCCAACAGACAGTATTTTAGTGTTTTTTTTTTTTTGTCCTGAAGTGTCGTTTTCAATGTAATATAAAAGCATTTAATTTAATTTGAGTTGAGATTGTAATTAGTAATATACTGTCAGCATTTTTTTTTACAAGTAATGAGTTACTCCCAACACTGGTTAGTTACTTAGTTAGGTAACACTGCACACAAATCCAACAGTAGAGGGCGCTGTGTGTTTCCTGTGAGTTTTGACCCTTTTGGCTTTCTGTACCAAAACAAAGACGTCATTTTGGAGCGAAATATTTGACAGCGGCATGGGAGAAGCGCTCCTGCTGTTTCCCCACGAAAACAGCCACAATCCCTCCTCAAATGTCGTAATAAAGTAAATAATTTGATACTTGATCGGGTTTTCGTTCACGATGGAGGGTTTGGAGATGTCCGCCATGATTCCTGCGCTTCAGGAGCTCGCGAGGTGAGGAAAGCTAAAGTTTACTTTGCTAGCTTAACTCTAGTGACATTAAGTAACTTAGACATTTAAATACAATCATTTGGCCTATGAAAGTCCCAAATACTGTAATAGAAGAAAACTGAAATGGCAATGTTACATTTTCAGAGATTAACCTAACGACAAATCCATGTTTCAAGGATATTTAGGAGTGTGTAACAAACAATCAGCTACATTTGTAATTGACACATTTTTTGTCATTTGACCCATCTATTAAGTGAGAAGTGCTGTTTGCCAGACAAGGGATTAGTTGTAGCACTCAGAAAGTATGACATGTGAAAGTTCTTTTAGCCAGAATAAAAACTATTGTTAGGGTCAATATTTCTTTGAGCTCTTGCCTTCATCAAACATACAAAGAGCCTGTAGTAAATGTCTATTAAACGTAAAATACATGAGTTAATGTTGTCTAATCAGGCTCTGATGCCACTGACATAAATCTGAATTGTTTTCATGCGTTAAACTAGCTTTTATAATACATTTTATTATGTATTGTAGAATATTATGTATATTGATATGATGTTGCTAATAAGATAAGATAAGATAAGATAACCTTTATTTGTCCCACAATGGGGAAATTCCAGTGTTGCAACGCACATTTTAAGAGCAGCAGGGAAAATAGAAACATGCAATCAAGCAAGATAATAGAAATAAAATAGACTTAAGATATATATAAAGTTAATCCCAAGTACTCTGCTGAAATCGCTTTGTGTTTCACTTAACTTGTGTTTCTATTCCAGTATATTTGTTTACAAAATTTTAAAGGACAAATTCGTTTATTACTTGCAATGTTCTTGTCTATTAAACATGAAAACCCTTTCATTAGCATCTTTTATTCTTATATCAGAAATTGAGTTACAGCTTCATCTACTTGCATCAAAGGAAAATACACAAATAAAATACATCAATCTTGCTTGGAAAAGAATGCTGCAGAAATGCTCTAAATATGTGTATAATTTGCAGCGCTAATGCAGCAGGATACGAGCAGGCGGTTCAAAAGCCTCGTCAAATCCTTTGCCAGTTCATCGACCGGATTCTGACAGATGTGGACGTCGGTGAGTAAATGAAAATAATTGATTTACCTCTGCTACATTTGCAGAGGTGTTGTAAGATATGCAATAACACATTTTTTTCATTTTTGCTTCTTTTCAGTTGCTTTGGGTCTGAGTAAAAAGTCCAGTTCGGAGCCGGCCTGTGTGATGCTGCTACACTTTGTTCAACACATAATCAAATCTTCGTCCCTCATGTTTGCCAATCCTGCCTGTCACCGGCGGAGTACCCAGAAGCCACTCAGAGCTGCACAGGTAGAGCTATGCAGTTTCTATTTGACTAATTATTCTAGGTCAGTGTTTATATCAAAGAATGTTAATTGAGTATATGATAATGATAAAATGTCATGCCATTTCTTGTGAAGTAATTGACAGTGTTATAGTTTTAGGATTTGACCCCAAGTTTACAGAATTACCCAAATGTGCACAAATTTAGCACACAAAAAGAAAAGAAGAAAAAAAGGCAACAAAAAAATAAACTATGCTATCAGGTTTCACACTAACAATAAATATATAGTATACTGTATACCTGGGCTATTCAACTATTCATTCCGAGGGCCATGGCCTCTGGGCCGGATGGTTTCACAGCAGGTGACCAATGTTACCAGAATATAGGGCTTTACAAAATATCCACCTGTTTAAAGAGGACCTATTGCGTTTTTCTATGTATTTAGGAATAAACTATAATATATGTAAATCAGTAATTTTTTTTTTTTTAGGGCAAATTTAAGTAAAACAGCTTAGAAATATAAAGAGGTGCACTGACTTCCTGTGCAAAACTACAGAACTGATAAGTCTCACCTGTTAAGTGAATATTAGCCAGCAGTTTTTGATTTTGTTATTTTTATTGTTGTAAAGTGGCTATGTAACTATTTTGAACCATACACGCTTTACTATGTATCTGATTTTTTTGATTAATCACAATTAAATACATAAGTGGGCGGGGATAGGTGGTTGGTGAGGACTGGGCTTTTCTGAGCATTCAATCTTCAGCTGCAGGACAATACAAGATTACTTAAACATGCAGGAATCTTTCTTAATAAAACTTTAAGTAAAGTAATGATGAAGAAGGCAGTTATAACAAGTTTAAAAACGTAGAAAAATAGATTTTATACAATAAGTCTCCTTTAAGTAATGTTTGTCACTACTCCTCTGCCTCTGTTTCACTTGAATTGCTCTACAATATGTCCAAACCAGCACTGAACCAGAATTTAACAAAGCCTAGACCAGTACTAGCGAAGTCTTAACCAGGAGTAATCAGCATTAAGCCAAAACCAGATCAGATCTAAAGCAGAATTACACAAAAACTAAAATGGGGCCAACTCAGGTCTAAGATCTAAGGCTACATACACCTAGAATTAACTCGCAAACAAGAAATATATGTCTAGTTGCAATATTTGAAAGACGGATTGAGGGCCAGATCAGATCATTAGAGGGCCAATTTTGCCCCCGGGCCTTAGGTCGAAAAGGCTGTGAGTACAAAACTCTATTGAAAAGTTAGTCAAGCAAATGTAATTAACCATCTCTGAAAGTAGGAACAAGTTAGCCTGCCTTAATATCGTCTTAAATGTATACTTGAACCAATTTTTGCTTTTGTCTTCTTCCAGACTTCAGTAAATGGGTGCTGGTTCGAATGCTGCGCGTGGCTGCGTCTCCGGACTGTGAGATCATCCACGACAGGATCTGTGACGTCCTCAGCCTTTTGCTGCACACTTTGCGAGTCCGGGCACCTCTTATTTTCGGCCAACTCACCAACAAACTAATTTCTTTACTCCACAACCTCAGCAACATTGTCCACGATCACCTTCTGACTCTGGCGGGACAGGGACACATTTTGGGAGTCCATTCTCGCTGCCAGTGGCCAGTAACTCTAGACAGTTTGAATATTTCGAGTGCCTCTTCCTACCTCACGCCTTCACCTCTGTGCTGTCAAATCCCGCCTCTTTGGAATCGCTCAGCATAGTCACGATTAAAATAATAACAGATTCTCTAGAGGCGTTGTCTCTCCACGTGATTTAAGTATTGCCTGGGACTCTGTGTGCTCCTTTTTATCAAACGGGACAAATCGAATGATGAAGCCTTCTATGGTGATGTTGAGAGAGCTGATTGAGATTGGAGATTTTCCAGGACTGCAAAGTCACAGTTTCTTCTTGGCTTTTTTGGATTTGTTGGAAACGCATAAAGACTTGCCCTCATCTGATTCTGAATTGGACAAACCTTATGAAGGAGAGCTGCTAAAACTGACTCAGTGTGTTTTCCAGTCGCCTAGCATCGCAGAATTTGAGCCTATTTACCTTTCGCAGTTGTTCGAGTCTGTTTGTGCCATTGGAGCTTCACAGCACAAACTCGGGACAGAGGTTCAACAAACAGTCTGTCATATTTTTAGCTTCCTGTTGTCGGACGGTGTGGTGTATGAAAACGCTGCTTCGCTGAGGAGGCAAAGGGTCACTGAAGTTTGCCAGACCTTGGCACAAACGGTCGGGAGCAGGAATCAAGCCGAAGTATGTTTTTATGTTATTTTATGCATTTTTTTAGTTTGTATTATGCTGTTTGATTATTTTTTTTATTCCAGCATATATAGTATATATATAGTATATATGGGTATATTCACATTAACACATAGAGACAGCACAACTCTAATAACTCTGTGCCAATCTGTCTCGTAAGTAGAGCTGGGCAATATATCGAATCTTAGATAATAGATTGCAAATGCTATATTGAAGATATGCAAAAAATTTGATATCAAGAATAATGTGTCATTTTAAAAAGGCTATGAAAAGCTTATAATTTACAGAAAAATAAATAAGCAATGTTGTAGTCTTTCAAATAGAAGACAGGTTTACAAACATGGCAGAATTTATTCAATAATAAGTTACCAAGTGGTTGAAATGGTAGTGTTCGTCTTAATTTAATTTATTGTATTTTTGCTATCTTTTAGGATACAGAGTACATTTACTCCTTATTTCAAGTAATGAAGCAGTTTTGCTCATTTCCAGTTAGCTATTTTGTATATTTTTCTTATTTTAGGTAAAACTGGATGTTTTATTTTTAGTTCCATTGCCAATTCTATTTTATGCCATCAAAATCTACTCAAAGCCTGTTAAAAATGCTTGTAGGCACTAGTTATTGTTGTCATTTTTTTATTGAAAAACAGCAAAGTAAGGTAAAAAGGAAGATTGTTGCACTTAATTAGGCAAGCATTTCACATTCTTTTGTATTTGTACACATTTTAGCAGATTTATGTTGTACTAACAAAATATCATTCAAATGTTATCGAGATACAGCAAAAATATATCTAAATATGTTTTTTTTCTGATATTGTCCAGCCCTAGTAATATTTTATAAAGTAATATTTCCTCCACTTTGTCCACTCACATTGTTATCTAGGTCAGGGTAAAACAAAAAAGTTACAATTTTGTCCCTGATACTGGTCAATTTTATTTGATCACAAATGTTTGAAAATCTGAACTTTTTCCTAAGTAACATGTTTTTACTAACAGTGCATTGACTATAGACTTATTTTTAAACAGCCAAGAATATTATTGACGACTAGAAATGAACTATAGCGATCATGATTAAAATGTGATTAATTACACTGGCCTAATTCACACTGTGCTGATCACGTTGTGTTTTTCAGTGTGCAGAGGGTTTCCTCAAAGCCGCCCTGAAAGCTGAGACCGTGTGGTGCTGCAGGAGTCAAAAGATGAAGCTCCACCAGCTAAAAGGTTAAAATCAACCAAGTCTGTGAAAGCCATATGTAAGCACTGATATACAATGTAAATGTCATTATTATGGCACTATAATGAGTCATACTGTTTGGTTTGTGTGCAGTGAAGTGACATGCGCGTTCGCAGTGAAGTTTGGGCTGTAATCAACACTCGTTTGGAAGAATTGCTCAACTTTGTGAACTCAAGCTCTCGTGGAGCTGAAAATCTAGAAATCCTCTCTGCCATCGAAGGCCTGGCTCTCATCCTCCATTTAGCTACACTTTGCTTTTTGCCCACAAGGTACATTTAAATTTAATCTTCACACTTTATCTGTATTTTTTCTGTATCAGTATTGGTATACAGTATATATATTTTTTAACAATTTTGGTATCAGATCTATTTTTAGAGATGTTCTCTAGTGTCTGTGTGCACTGGTGTCAGTCCTAGGCCTCAAAATCAATTGCAATTATGAACAGCTTAATTGATACATAGTAAAACAACTAAGCTAAAATTTAGCTGCATATTTACACAATAATTCCATAAATTATGTTATATCTCAAAGCAACTGCTCCCCCTACAGTTCTTTTGTCAGTATCAACCATATATATTTTTTAATTGAAATAAAGATGTAAACTATATCGAAATCATATTACATTGCCAAGTATAGAAATATTAAAGAGAGCAAGCCAGCAGAGAACACATTTTAACCTGGTAAAATGTTAGTTCTGCTTTAAAATGCATGTATTGTATCTGCAAAATCGTTTATCGGCACAAACAACAGACCAATACTTGATAAATATCAGCTCATAAAATCCATATCGGCCCATCCTTTCATTCATCTTGTGTTGATTTCTCTGCAGCTCTGCACGCCGCTCTTGGGTTTCCACTGAAACTCTGGGCAGAGCTCTGAACACCTGTAAGTCAGTTTTGGACGGAGGAGGAAAACCTGTTGAAAATCAGAACAACTATCAGTCTGTGCTTCAGTCAACCATGGGTATCCTGGACTCTGTCATCTTTTTAACAAGTAAGTTTGTCCTTACTCAGTTAATGTTATTTACACTTGATATTTTTTGTCAACCCAGTATGCCACACTGCCATCACTTTGCATTGGTGGCTATGCTAGCAAAAGTATAGATTTTAAAATATTTTCTTCAGAAATTTGAGTAAAGTTAGAAAGGATTGGGGTTAGCCTTAGGTTGTATTAATCTGGTTAATTTTAGGGATTTGGGAAAGGTATGCTAACCTTGCTACGACATAAATGTGTGGGGTAAGATTAGTAAAAAAGACGTGTCATAGAGTACATAAATTAATACATTAAATACATTTTGACCTAAAAAGCCTGTTAGTGGTTGCAAGGGAGAACAGAAAAGTCTAAAATACATCAATAAAAATAATTTGATCATAATATTTTTGCAAATAAATGTTTTATTACCAACATAAAATTAGTTTTTGCCTTTTATTTTGGCTGTAAAGGAAAAAGTGAGCAAATTTTGTCCACTGAGAAAAATGTATTTTGTTTTGACATGACATACGTTTACTTTTGCTGAAAGTGAATGGCCACAGTGAAGACGGGCTCCAGCGCAGAGTTTGTGCCCTGTTGTCGTTGCCGTGGGTGATGGAGAACAAGTCTGCTTCAGCCTTCAGAACGTCAGCCTTTCCCTCCTGGATCACAAGTTTAGCACAAAGACTCACCTTTTGTTACAGTAGGTTGATCAAATTTACAAAAAATATGTGTCATAAATTTTCAACAGTGCATTTGACAGGTTTTGGCAATTTCTTAATTTTACTTTAATTTGGTATTTTTGTATCTATGGTAACAAAAAAAAAAGTAGTTTTAAAGTTTGAAAACATGTTGAAAATAACAGGAAGTAGAGCAGAATTCTAAATTGAAGTGAGAACATTTTCCTTTTCTCAGAAGAAACACATTTTTGTAACCCTGTTAACATACATATAACAAAATGACAGTGTTCCAGTGTATTTTTGTGCCTCAAGTAAAGAAAACCTGTTGCATCATCATTTATGAACACAAACCAAATTATGAGTCCTTAAACAGCTGGAATGAAATTTGTAAAATGTTTTATAAATCATATATACTGTATATTGATCTTAGCTTCGATTTAGTGAAATTAGTAGTTCACCTGTCATGCGCACTTACAGTAAAGTTGGACTACATTTTGTTGTTGACAGTAACCTGTAAATATATATTTATTTAACACTGGAGTTACTTTTCTGTGTATTATTTGTAAACTAATTTATTGTCCAGGTCAAATCATTGCTTTGTGGGAATAAATTTAAACTTTTACCAGTCCTTGCGTATTCTTATTTTATTTTTTCAGCTCCTGAGATTCAGATAGACTGCCTTTCTCTGCTGGCGCTGCTCCGTCAGGATGTGTGTGAACTGTGGCGAGCTCTGGTGTTTACAAATGCTCTGAAAAGTTCAGAAGAGTCGGTGAGAGCCGCAGCTGTCAGAGCATTTCCATTGTTACTCCATCACCTCGGAAAAACTCACCACAACCTCATCAATTCAACACTACTGTAAGTAACTATACAGTGTGTACCATTATTTATGAAAGGCATCTGCAGTGTCTTATTAACCTTTTAAGCACCAAAGTAGCAATTCTGCACCAAACCATTTCAACCTGTAAACAAACATAAGCATACTAGGGCTGTCACGATTAGTCGACGTAGTCGACGATGTCGACTATAAAAAATCGTCGACGCAGATTTGCTATAGTCGACGCGTCGCTTCATTCCATTTTACAATAATAAACCAGGAAAAGCAGGAAAAGAGATCATCTGCAGCAGCGAGAGGAGCTGCAACATGGGCAGGATCCTGTCAAAAGAAAGGCTACTGATGCAGATAAAACATGAGACGAACTCCCCACGTACTTGTGATTATTTTGTCGGCATTAACGCAACTCGATGCACGCGATGCATGAATGAAAGTGCCCCGCTCTGCCTCTGTGCCCTTTTCTCTCCCTCTCTCATAAACAGTCCACACACAGAGGATCTTTTCCGCTGTAGTTATGGCAGTGGACACGAGGAAGAAAGGTGCTATATGGACAGCGCGAAAGAGACAAGTCTGAGCTTCGTGTGAGTGTTAAAATCGTCCAAAAAGACCAAAGAATCACGGAGATACGTCCCGTTTAAGATTTCAAACCTCTAACAGCTCATTTAATATGCGCACGGAGAATCAGCGCTCGATCAGCGGCAATGCGCGAACTTTTACACACGTGTTTGTGATGTTTACTTTGAAAACGTTAAAAACGGCCTTGTTTCACTTCCCACAGTGTATTTAGTGAGCACTGAGCTGGTTTTAACCAGGACTATCCCAGAACTAGACCAGGTTTTCTTCAGGACTGAAAATGTTAGTTGCCAATGTATAGTTCTATGAGTGGCTTAAACTTGGTTTTATAAATTTCTGTTCAGCCTAAAACAAAATGAAATAACATTCTGATCCTACAAAATATTAAAACTGATGAACACTGGTAATATTTATGTAAAATTGAGTTTATTAATTGAACTACAAATTAGACATTTTTAAATATAATTTGGTGTTAAAATTATGCAGCTAAACCTAAATACCATAGACAGACAGTTTTGTACTTTTGCAGACGGGGGAGGGCGTGGATCATTTTTTCTATTCCAAGGGGGGCATGGCAAAAAAAAGTTTGAGAAGCACTGGTTTAAAGCATGATGTAAGCAAAAATCAGTGCAGGTTCACGTAAAAAAAATAATCGTTGACTAGTCGACTAATCGACTAATCGAAAAAATAATCGCTGACTAATCGACTATTAAAATAATCGTTAGTGACAGCCCTAAAGCATACGCAACCATATACGAATTGGGGTGGGTTAATATAAGGTAGCCTTTGCCCACTCCTTTACGAGAGTCGTGCTATTCTTTTTTTATGAATGAATATGTAACATTTCTTTGGCACTAAACTCTAAATAAATCAATCAATCTCTCTGTATTTAAACTTCAGAGTTTGTTTTTGATACTTTTCAGACGCTTGCAAAATGCTAAACGCAACTCTGTACCCCGCAGTTTTATAAACTAATACAGACAGATCTTAGTTTTCATTCTCCAATGTTTTAAGACTTTTTATTTACAAAATTGTATTTCCACTAAAAAACGCTGACGCCTAAAGGGTTAAGTATTAAAAGTTGATCAAATAATTTAGCCTAAAATAAGGCCCTTAATAAGTATTAAAATGTCATAATCCCAACTGTCTTTAGATTACTGACTTTGCAGTAGTTTGTGATTAGTTAAACTATTGTTTCTAGTTTGTCTTTCCTGGCCTACAGGCATAGGTTTATGTATTTACAACACAGATTACTTGGTTAAATGTTTTGTTTGTGATGGATTAATTTAAAAAAAAAAAGATTTTACTTTAGGCTCCCTATACTTTGAACATTACGATTATCTGCTTACAATGTATTATGACACTGTTTTTATCAGTCCATCAGCTAACTTAATCCTTTCTGTGCAAGTCATGAATAGTTAGGTTTGTTGTTGTTGTTGTTGTTGTTGTTGTTGTTGTTGTTGTTTTTGCATGTTTTTAAAATTTCTTTTTATGTAGATTGAATCAAGACACTTTTTTTCTTGTTTTGATAATTACGTAGTTATTATAATTATATTGACACACTGACATGAACAATAACATTTTGGACCTAATAGTCTTGACATCCTTAGTCATATTGTTATATCTAACATTATGTTTTCTTGTGACTGTTCTAACTGTCTTTTGTGTTGTCTTTCTAGTCTCAGGCTGGAAGATGGTTCAGTTCAAGTGAAGCAGGAGCTTTCCAGGATCGTTGGTCATCTGAGCTGTATCCAGTCTGAAACATCTGAACTCAGCGACACACACACAGAGTCGCACTGCCCTTCTTCAATCGCCTGCCATCGACTTTGCCTCGCAGCGAAACATAAAGAAAACACAGCCACATTTCTGAAAGCGTCTTTTGTCCGACTGTTTCTGCCTCTGCTCAAACAACAAGCTCCAAGCAGCGTCAAACTAGGTACACTTACTATTCATTCAGGTTTGTTGGTGCGTTTTTGCTGAAGATATTTATCAATTTTAAAGGAAACACCTATTCTTATATTACGGACAACATTCTTGTAGATTGTTTTAATTATGTATTTATTACTCAAATTAATATTATTATTTGGTCTCAAAAAGAGCTACTTTAAATATGTTTTTAGTGCAGGTACATTTTCAGTTTAGAATTGTTCTCTGACATCTATTTTATTTACTCTCTGTTATTTAAGACTTTTAGGGACAGAACGATATTGAAAATAGTGTCCAGTTGTTCAATAACGGTGTTTTAGTTCCATTTTAGTGTTGGGTTCACACACTAAATCTCATTTTAAATCCCATTTTATTGTTGGTTCGCTTCACATCTGTGTTTTGTAATTTTCATGTGGTTAGAAAAAGGTTGATTCCACTGTCATTTCTCAGTCAGAGAAAGCAAACAGCAGCTTATTGTCATTACATTCTTATTCAAGATAGTTTTGTCATTCTTTCCCTTCTGGTTTCACAAAAATTGACCCAGGAGTGACTACAATGTGAACTTTTTTAGACATCTAAACAAGTAGTTTGTTCTTGTGAGGCTTAACAAACATATCAGAATAGGTACCTATGAATTAGGGCTGGATATTGCCAAGAGCCTTCCGATACGATACATATCTCGATACGTGTTTATGCTGATACAGTTCCCTCAATGCAACACTTATGAAGATATACAGTATTTTACTAACCAAAATGAGAAAATGTAGAAACAACTAGGGCTGGCAATATTGTGATAAAAATCGAATCGTGAGCTCATTCCTGTGACAATCTGCTTTTTCATGAAATCGTCATATCGAGATTTCTCAATTCTTAATTAATCCTGTTAAAATACTTGTACTGTTAAACTTTTTTTTTCAACCTTTTCTCAGCCTCAGAGTTGCCAAGACAGTTTCTTTATAGCAACATTAGACTGTTTTAATTATTTATTTATATTTTTATCAATAGTCTCTTATGAATTTTGAAAGTTGTGGGTTTTTTGAAGTTGGTTTTTTTTAGGCTGCACTTTTAAGTCATAAAAGAAGTGGATTTTAGCTATTTTTCAGGTCTGATTTTAAAATAAAATGGACTTTTAGCATATTTTCATATCTAAAATGTCGTTATTAATTAATGGCTAGAAATTTGTTTTGTGGCTAGATATACTGTTCAGATTAAATTATTTTAATTATGTTTTTTTATTGGATAGTTGAAGGAACTTTCTACTAAGCAGATGATTGCGTTTACCTCAAAAGTAACTTGAAAATAAGCAATTACAAGAATCGTGATAAATTGAAATCGTGATCTGGCTCCAAGAAAATTGTGATATACATTTTTGCCATATCGCCAGCCTAGAAACAACTAAAGAAAAGTCTTGTTTACAACTGCAAAATGTTTTCATCATGTTTTTCAATACAGAACTCCGTAAAGTCAGTGTTAAGAATGTAACTGATTATGTAGAATCTTCTCCTAATGTTACAGACAAGTGTCTTATGAATAAGTCATTTTTCAGCTCAATAATTTCAGCTTTAAATCAGCAGTCCAGTTTCATAAGTGTAAAATTTATCATGAATTTATTGATCCCGATACACCTCCTTGTATTATTATTTGTATTGCCAACAAGTTTGTCACGATATATCTTGATACCGATACATCGAGTACAGCCTTACTATGAATCAAGAAAAGAATCGACAAAGCAGGATCCTCCCATCCCTAATCGTAATGTATATGCTTAATTTACAGTTAAGTTTGTCTAAGTCTCAGAGAACCAAATCTTCATGATAACATTAGATCTCTCTTGGTATAAAGTGTGAGAACAGCTGATCTAAAGACTCGATTGTGTCTTGTTTAGCCTTTCTGGAAGCCCTGCCTCACCTGTGTCAACACGTGAGTCTGTCCAGTGGAGACAGCGACTCGAGGGCTGTGGCGTGTGCCCTGGTTGATCTTATAGAAGACTCCGATGCTGCGGTCAGAGCATGTTTTGGCCAATCAGTTCGTTTCCTGCTGATGGAGAATGGACAGTCCTCTGAGCAGAACTCTCTATGTGAAGTAAGTTGTGTCATTTAACTCTCAGATCACTTATACAAGATAATTTGAAATCTTTCCTTGACAAACTGATTTAGCAAGAGACAAGTTATCTGTGCCTATGGATTTTTACACCAGTGATTAAAATGTTGTCTGTTTGTTTGTTTTTCCAGCTCCTTGTGGCTCGTATTAAGGAGGGTTTTAACAACGCAAAGTTAAAACGAGACGACGATCTGCGCAACACTCTCATTCTCACCACTGGAGAAATCGGCCGGTACAGTCATTGTTTACTTTATGTACTTTGAAGATTAGTAGAGCTGTCGTTGACCAAAGAAATTCCTGTTTACATGTATGATAAAATAAGTAGCAAGAAACAACAATTCATCCTTAAAATGAAACGAAGAAGTGTATTTTTGTATCTAAAAGGCAGATTAGACAAGCAATTCTTCTTAAATCTTCAGCTAATTCTTCCATTTTGTTGCTGTTCAATAAAGAATTAGTCGACTTATTCAAATCCAACTGAGACTCCATGGGGCAATTAAGAACAGTATAAAAACTGAATTCAAGCCTGCAGAGTAAAACAATAACTACACTATACCAGCAAATGTCCATCAAAAGCTAAAAATCCAATTTTTTTCTTTTCAGAGCGTCTCAGGGGAGCTTGGTGTCATTTTCGCTGCTGCGGCTGCTTCACTGTCTGTGTCCAAGTCTTCTCCTGTGTCTGTGGCGCGTACACTCAGATCAGAGCTCTGGCCTCTGCAAAAGGACTGAACTGCAGACGCTGTTCAGCCAATACAAGAACCCCATCTGCCAGGTAAAGGGCTGACCCAGAGGTGTCCAAACGGTCCAATCTGAAAAGTTATCAATGCTTTCTTTGTTGTTTTCTTTGTCGTTTTGTATTGAATGTATAACGTAATACAGGACTTCATTTGGTGTCTTTTGCAACAACTGGAGGTCATAAACTTGAATAAAACATACTGTATCTCTAACAAATTGAAAGCCATGTTATGACAGCATTCCCCATTTCTAGTCTAAGTATTGTAGTAACAACTTATCTATAAACTATCTTTTTTTTTTTTTTTATTTTATGGAATGCTCCTTGAGATGTGCCATCTTGTTTTCATGGGGGTCCAAAAATATAAAACATAAAACAATACATTACAAACAAAACAAACTTGCTTGCTCTTGCACCTCTCCACAATCCTGCCAATGTACAGATGTAAAACACAGAAATGACACAGCTAGGGATGTCAGGATCAGTTTATTACTCAGTAATTATTGTTGTTGATCACAGAATTGAATAAAAAAGGCAATAAAGAACTTTGAGAATAAAATCTATATAGATACAGTCGGCAATGTATCATATTTGGAGACGTGGCCTCCTGGTCATAGGCAAACTGAACTTTTTTACTTGTTTTAAGATGTTTTCAAATAAAGTTTATTTTAGCAAAACTTATTCAAGTTGAGTCAGAACAAAGTTTAAATGAAGGTTGTGGATGTGGAGTTTTTTCAGAAAAGAAAACAGAAAGTTCTGTAGCCATGCAACGCAAGGCTACCCTTTATAGATTTTTTTTGTAGTGATGGGAAACCTTTACCTACTTGAGAATATTAGTGTTGTATTTATTCCCTTCTTTCTTTCTGTGCAGTTCTGGTGGAGTCTCTGCACTCACGTCATGCTTCAGCGTTACGGAGCACTCCAGATCAAACCAGTGAATCGGCCAATCAGAGAGAGCTGGCCCTGGACATCCTGGCTCAAATCGCTCATGCTTTTGACTTCCCCGACCTTCACCGCTTTCTCACTGTAAGCTCTGGATATAACGTAACATAAAATACTTGTACTTCTGACTCTTACTGAACCGCCAAAGTGACAGGGCTGAAAGACAAAAGGCGGTATCTCAAACAAAAATTATACACATTATCCGTAAACATCAAATGTAAGATGAAACTCACTCCATACTTTCTTCTGTCTGTTGCTGTACATATAAACTCTCTTAAGCTTAATAATAACTTAATTGAGATCATTTATTCACTTAAGTTACCACTGCTAATCAAATAATTAGGTAAAAGCTACAGCCCCATATAGTGCTATGGTATGATTATTTGCTATTTAGAGTATTCTGATATTATGTTATGTTTTAGTTTGTGTTTTTACTGTACTTCACAAAAGTAAATGTCTAAATTTGTTTTCTCTCAGCGAACTCTTCAGGTGCTGCTTCCTTACCTGCGGCCAAGGCAGCTCAACAGGTTCCGCCCTCATCCGGACTCTGGCCAATGAGCTGAAGGCAAACCGGAGAGAAATCCTCATCAACAACTTCAAATACATCTTCAGTCATTTGGTTTGTTCGTGCACCAAAGAGGAGCTGGAGCGAGCCTTTCACTATTTACAAGTACCTGAGTTTTTAAAAAAGGATCATTTAATGTCTGTTTCTCTCTCTCTCTCTCTCTCTCTCTCTCTCTCTTTCCCTCTCTGTGCCTCCCTTTTTTCTCTCTCCTTCTCTATCTGTCTCTGTCTCTATTGTGTCTCTCTGTCACTCCACTTTTATCTCTCTCTCACTCTCTCTCTCTCTCTCTCTCTCTCTCTCTCTGTGTGTCTCACTCCCTCTCCCTCTGGCTATACCTTTTGTTTTTATATGTTGTCTCTTAATTTACATCATCTCTTCTCATCAAATTCATCTCTTCAGATTGATGTCTTTGATTCAGACACTTTGATAAGACTAATACTTACTGTTTGCTTGTTTTTAGAGTGAAACTGAGATTGAGTTGGGCTCTCTTCTACGACAAGATTTCCAAGGACTTCACAACGAACTGCTGCTTCGGCTGGGAGACCATTATCAACAGGTTTGAAAACACAATATTTTAAAGTGATAGTAAAAAAATAAATAATTGTTTATTCTTTGCTTTTGTAGGTTTTTAATGGTTTGGCGATTCTGGCATCATTTGCATCCAACGACGACCCTACCAAGGTCCTCGTGACATCACAACGCCAGAGCGAATGGTGGGCGTATTCACATATTTATAATGTTTTGGAATTCACTGTAATATCATGTCTTAAACTTAACACTCATATGTTTCCAGGCTGATTACTTACAACCCAAACTGTTGGGGATTCTTGCTTTCTTCAACATGCAGCTGCTCAGCTCCAGCGCAGGAGAGAAGGACCGAAAAAAGATGGTAAGACTGTTCATGCAGTGTTGTTTTATTTTATATTAACTTAGATTTCCTTGTGTGACTTTCGTTTTAACCCCTTTGTAACGCACTTCGATGTGAAATGTGCTTTAGAGCTCCTGCACCCCCGTGACTAAATTCGCTGCGGCCGCTATTATGGCAGTGACCATTGAATATAGTGGGAAGAAGCCTGAAATTTTGCTTCTGTAGTTTAATAATCGTACGTCCAAAAACCAACTCCAATAAACATTAGCGAACATTCTGTGGCCCGACTTTGCTTTTCACATGTTTAAAATAATAAATAGATAATCTGCCATTTCTGGACACTTGATTCCCTTTTCACTTTCCTATGTCATTAAAACAGTTCCCTGATGGTGTTTGTGTGAAATATGTTTGAGTCTAAGCCCTGTACATGTAACGTTTACTCATGCTGACCATTTAAACAATCTAATTTTGAGACAAAAGTCAAAACTTTTTTCTTTGGTTTAGCTGCAGAAATCCACTTTTTTCTTCAAATTGGCATCTGTCAGCCCACGGAAATGCCCTGGCTTTCTTCTGTCTTTGGTAATTTGTAAGTCCCAGTGTACAAAAATAATCTATATTCTGTGGAACTCTAATAAAGTTTGATAATTCACCTTTGAACTCAATGGTATCGTCACTGCCGGCCCGAGAATACGCGGTGCATACTGGGATAGCGTGACTCACCTGCAGGAGCTCTATATAAATAAAGATTACTGACTGACTGACGGAACACTGAGTTATTTCCCTCTAACTGTTCTTCTCTCTTGTTTAGGCTTTGACCAGTGTCATGGCTTTGATGAAGTTGATGGGCTCTAAACACATCAGCTCCGTCCGAGTCAAAATGATGACGACTTTAAGAACAGGACTGCGTTTCAGAGAGGACTTCCCTCTGCTCTGCTGCCAGTCAGTACAGACATTTTGATTTGTTTAAAAATAGTCTAAAATAGTGCAATAATATTCACGGTTTCTGCAGGGTCTTAAAAAATCTAAAGTCTTGAAAGTCCTAAATCTGCTGATAGAGGTCTTAAAAACGTTTGCAATGGGCCAGAAGCAATTTCTGTCACTTTTTCCAATTTAATTCACTTTGCTGCAGGTTTTCCTGTTGGAGGACATAACACAGGTCGATTGGCTGACAGGAATGATTGACAGTAAAGACGATGAGTAACAAAAAGAATTGTGTGGGAAAGTAGTCACACTGGTTTAAAACATTAGAAAAAGTGTGATCTTTATGAAATAGTGGATTATTTTGTTATTTTGACACAAGAATAAATGTGGTTTGTATCCTTTTTTTGATATATTTTTTTAGATTATTTACACGTTTAACAAAATATAAAACTATATCTCGTTTGAAGCCCTCAATAAAAAAGCAGCATTGTGAAATACGTAGGTCATGACACATGAATAGATCAGGCTTAAAACGTTTAACTTTGACCTCACAACCCCTGTAGAAACCCTGAATATTGTACCATTCTGTAACTTATATATATTCCTAAGTTTTTATACTATGTGCTTATGTTTTTGTAGAACCTGGGATTGTTTTGTGAGAAGTGTGGAGCCCTCTCATCTCGGTCCTCTCCTCAGTCACGTCATTGTTGCTCTTCTTCCACTTATACCAATCCAGCCCCAAGAAACTGCTGCTATCATCAAATTCCTCATACTTGACAACAAGTAGGGAGGCTTATTTGGAACTTTTTATGTCAATTTGATGTATAGTTTTATTAACTTTATGTGTATGTTTTTGCGCAGAAATGAAGTCAGTGATTATTTGCACGAGATTTACTTCCTTCCTGATCGTCCAGAGCTCAAAAAGATCCACGCTGTGCTGCAGGACTATAAAAAGGTTGGAGCAAAATGAGAAAAGTTGTGCATTAAATACATTTTCTGTCTGTAATTCCATAGTTTTGTGTTTTTCTCATACATTAATACAACTGCTCTTAGCACAGTAAAATTAAAACCTTTGTCTAACTTTGTATAGACAGTAAATATCATCATACATATATTTTTCTTGAGTGTATATACTTAGTCCACAATCACGTGTTATTTTGATGTGTGCAGACAGGCAGCAGCAGTGACCTGGCGGCAGCGCTTCAGCTCTCTATGAGGGCTGTTCAACATGAAAACGTCGACGTCAGGATCCACGCTCTGACCAGCCTCAAGGACATGATGCACAGCAAACAGGTCAGAACACATGAGCTCATCTGATTTATGCACAATTTATAACATATAGAGATGAGATAGGACACAGTGCCCAGAAGAACAAAGCAAAACTAGATTTAGTTCACACAAATCCTTTGGCACATCTCTAGTTCCACATACACATGTTTTTGACCAGCTGAAGACTACGTTTTTCAAGCAGAAAGGCGAAGAAGTAATATTCCTGAACATCCAATCAGGCTCATAACAAGCTTGGCTCTTTCTACAAGTTTAAAATGATAAAATTCTAATAAATAGATGAAGACGTTAAGAAGAGATCAGATTTTTCTCTTTCTACTTTAATACTTTCTGGGTGGGAAACTAACTGTACTTATTATGTGTAAACAGAAAAGTTGTGTATGTTGAGATATGACTGAAAGGTTTTAAATGCAATGTTATATTTTAAACTGATTATTTACTGTAGAAAAATCTTTAAAGGTAGTCATTTACATAAAGATTCGAATACCAAGATGTTTTGACTTTCATCTGCTATTTTTATTCTGAAGCAAGAGGTCTGACAACTGTAAAAATCATTCATCAGACTCGAACTTAAGGTTCTATGTCTTTGAAGTCTTTTGTGCCTCACTCCTGGTCCAGTGAGGCAATACACCAACCTGTGATTTTTAATGTGTGCTTATTATTGAGCTTTGCATTATTTCTCAAATCAACTTGCTTTGGCTTTGGAGAATTTGGTTTAGGAAAGCAGGGGGTTATTGGCTCCATAGTTGTTACTAACCAGAATCAATCCATCAACAGACTTGTAGCTAGATTGATTTTGAAAGTTGTTTTGCACATTGCTTTTTCATAGAGATTAATAAACTCGCTTCTTTATGTCTTGTAGGAGTGGCTGTTGCATCAGGTGTGTGCGAGTGAAGCCGTGGAGCCGGTCATCTCCAGTTTGGTGGCGGTGCTGCTCCGGGCTGTCAGGACCCTTCCCCAGAGGCCAGGCTCCTGTGTGGGGAGTGTCTGGGAGAACTCGGGGCAGTGGACCCTGGAAGACTGGATCTGTCCCAAAACAACAACAATGGAGACCGCAACAACTTTGTGGTATGTTTCTGATAGTTACATAGTTGATAGCAGACTTGTAACTGTGTTGATGGTTAGACACGCTGCTTAAAAACCTACATTTTATTCCATTTTTATTTTACAATTGTTGGCAGAACCAGCTTTTAAGAACATTAAACCATATTAAAACATGTTCTCTTATCATTCTCTTAGTCAGGCTTGTAGCTCTTTTGATTTATCTTGTTTAAACTATCCTATATTGTGACTTGAAAATGAAAGAACTTGGATGATAACTGTTGCTTCTTCTGTTGAAAATGCCATGTAGAGACAGATCCAGCTTCAGACAGTGACTTCGGAAATTTAGGACAGCAAGTTAGTGTACTTGTTTGCATTTTTTGTTTTCAATATTAGAGTTTGTTGTGAATAAAATGTTAAATAATGATTTATACAGCGACATACGGCATTATTTGAATAAAAATAGTTTGTATTTTAACGCGAAAAGTTTTTGCTAGAAAAGTTTCTGTTTTATGTATGTAAGTTCCTGACCCAGGTCCTGCCCTGAACGCAGAAGACAGAAGAGTTGGGGCCTGGGTTTTGGTTCTGTTTTTTTTTTTTTTTTGCATGTTACAACACAGTGACTTGACATGTTTTCGCAGAATTGACAAGCCTATTATTATGCCATCAGTTAAACTCAAAGATAACAAAATCTCTCAATGCCTCAAGTCGTAATCTAAAATAAAAGCGGATTTTTGAAGACACTTTCGCTAGAGCAAGTTGTCTGCTTTTGACAAAACTTTCCTTGTTAATCAGAAACTTTACTCATAAAAACAGAAACTTTTTTTGTTAAAACAGAGACATTCCTCGTAATAAAATAGAAGCTAATTAAATTCAAATTATTGCAAGAAGAAGATTTAAGCAGGTTTATATTACATTGGTAGAAGCCTAAAAAGCAGTGTGTAAGGCTAAGTTTTCAGATGGTGTCGTCAACCAAAGATTGCATTAGTCGACTAATAATAATAACAACTAAGTTAGCTTAAGGTTTGAGAGTGTATTGGCTTAATGTGTCTTTCATACACTTATCATATCTGCATATGTTGCTGCATTTATAACAACATCTCAAAGTCTGCTTATGTCAGATACAAGATCATATCAAAGAGAGGCTTTTCATGACTTTGGTTGATCAAGAATTTCTTTGACCACAGCCCTTAAAGTGTATTATGCAGTAATTTTGTTTAAGTTGGTTACATATAATTATTTGTGTTTTTTTGTCTCCTTTCCAATATATTAGTAATTGTTCTTCACGTACTTCAGCCTCTTTTTACAGAGCGGAGTGGAAGACCCAAACTTTGCCTACGACTTGCTCACTGAACTAATCCGGACGTTTTTGGCTTACGCCGATAATGTGAGGGCTCAAGACTCTGCTGCTTACGCCATTCAGGTGCTCATGGACTGTCACACTATCTAAACTCCATCAGTATCGAATAATCTGTCTTTATTATTTGTTTGTGGCACATTAGGAGCTTCTGTCCATCTTCGAGTGTCGAGAGGGGCGCACAGACACTCCTGGACGACGCCTGTGGAGGAGGTTTCCAGAACAAATGCAGGAAATACTTGAACCTCATTTAAGCAGCAGGTACTGTATTTCTTCTTCACGTGTTTTGAATTGTCATCTCATCAGCATCACACAATATCAACTGTTTCTTGCAAAAATATATTTAAAATGTATAATCAGATTGGCCAGTGTTTTAAACTAGAGATACTTGCCAGACGGGATTTCAAATTTAAAATAGGTGGAAATGAAAGTTTCTATATATTTATGTACCGAGATCCTGATCAGATATTGGTGATGAAATTGTGCCATATCGAGTATTGGTCCATGATTTCACTTCAGCCAATATCATGGTTGTGCCTGTAATTAGACGTAAAGAGACTTTTTTTACTTGTTGATGCTGACCCAGATTGTCTCATGATAGTTGACTTTTTATTCACATAAAGTGACTACCGGTATGTTGTTATTTGTGCAGAAACCTAAATGACCTTTTCTGTAAACAGTGTAATAAGAGTTTTGAGAGAAAAAAATGCTATTCAAGTTTCTAAACTGGTATTGATTGATCTGGTATTAGGAGAGACTTTAAACTAAATAGTCCAAAAAGTAATGAAACTAAAAAAGCTGGATCAGCAAATCAATACACAATATTCGATACTTTAGATATCATTATATAATTAATATACAAAAATAAAATGACCATCCCATCAGATTTCAGAAACTAAGCAAATTAGGGCCTGGTCAGATGGGAGACCGTTGGAACACCATGTGCCACAGTGGGATGAGAAGAGTGGTTTGTCGTTGTGTCCCTGGGAATAGACACTTACACTGGATGAGTGAATACTTAAAGCACTTTGAGCACCTTTTAAGGTGGACAGCACTATATAAATAGAGACCATTTAACGGTTAATATATTTATACTTTTTTGACAATAAAATTTGAACTCAAGGCTCATATGGACATTGTATTTTTAAGATTCTATTTATGCTTTTGTTCCTAGTTTTCTCACAAACTTTTTGTCCCAACACTAGTTTTCACATGCATGGATTTTTTTGTCCACTAGCACAGCTTTAGATCAAATTTTTCAGGTAAAACACTACCAAAGAGTCATACAGTGACTCACATGGCTCTTTCTTACAAGTTTCAAAAAAGTTATAAGAAAGAGTCATGTGAGTATTGAAAAAAAAACAAAATCACAAGATTGTGAGAGAAGATGAACACAACAGCATGTAGAGTAAGTTTTCTGAGGAAAAGTTGACTGAATATAGGAAGAAATAAAGTTTAGTACCACAGCCATATTTTAACAATTGCATTGAATCAGTATGAGTGAGAATGAAATGACTACTAAATCCTTAACATGTGGATATTACACAGTTTCCTAACTTGTACTATGTGTTCACAGGTACAAGAGCAGTCAGAAGGAGGTGAACTGGTCTAAGCTGAAAAAACCCATTACCTGAGCAACAGAGGCAGTAAATTTTCAGATTGGGCGGCCACTTGGGCAGGATATCTCATCAGCAAGGTTTGACTGTGTTTGTTATAGTAAAATATTATCCTAAATGCTGCTTTGAGTAATTGTGTTCTTTGTGCCATTGCTTGGAACACATTTTAAACAATGTAAAAAATCTTGAACATTGTCTGTGTTAATAATTATAGTCCCTCTTGATTTTCTTATATTTTTACATGACTCTTTTAGTGTTTTTAAGTATATGTAGTCTATTATATTTTACATTTGTCTTTTAGGTGAGACACGAGTTGGCTGGAAAAGTTTTCACCTGCTGCAGTTTCATCGTCAAACATGATTACAAGGTCACGATTTACCTGCTTCCTCATATCCTGCTCTACGTGCTGCTTAACTGCACCTCAGAGGAACAAAAGGAGGTAAAGCAGAATTCATTTTCTGTAGACTTATTCTGTGCATCAATTAAAATGATATTATCAGCCATTAATCAACTAAATGACTAGATAACTACAGCCTTGAATGTTTTAATTACTTTCTCTTTCTAAAATTCAGAAAGTTGAGGTGACAAGAACCATTACAAAGTTTAGTTATTGCCTGCCTGCGTTTTGTCTAACTTCCGCAAAAGTTGAAAACGTTCCACACATTATAAATCTGGATAGACTGTCACTGAAATCCAACAAGAAAAAAACGTAACATCAGGACTTTTATTTGAAACTGGTTCGTCAAAGGCTCAGAACATGGTCTACGCGGAAGTAATCTTGTTTTTTGTTAATCCAGGTGAGAGAAAAGCACAAACCTGTGGACATCCTGTCTGCAAATGTACAAAACACGCTTTTTCAGAAGTCAAAATAGTATGTAATTCTGAAGTACATCTTTTTGGTTTGCTTCGAAGCTTCCGCCCAAAGCAAACGGCTGCATTGTGATTTGTCTAAATTCGGTAGAGCCAGGTTTAGTGTTCCCTGAAAATATTTGTTTCTTGGCCATGTTACTCAAAAACAAAGCCATTTGAAGTTAAAGGTGGAGTAGCTGATTTTTACACAGGAAACAACATTTAAGTTTTAACTGTCACGACTTCATGGTTAATATTAACATGTATTATATTGGCTGCAATTATGGCTTAGAACATAGGTGGGCAATTATTTTTCTCCGAGGGCCATATTCAATTGCAGACAAGATGGAAGGGTCATATTGCAATCAAAAAACAAATCCAACATTTTACAGGACTGCAAAAATAACATATGTAGTCTGCTTAAAAAGCTTGAATGAATTTGAATTGAATTAGAATCTGAATTGATCGTTTGACTAGGAAATTAACCTACAACCCTCTAATATCACTGTTTTTTCATTTCAAAGCATTTATGAAAGAATTTGTCATAAAACTGAAAAAATAGGCTAAATAAACTGCCAATGTAAGCTCAACTAAAAGTATGTCTTAAACAAGTCCAAAATGTCAACATTTGTTAAAAAAAGATTTTAGAAACAAGCAATTTTAACAGTTTTTTTAAGCTGACTATTTAATGTATTATTTTGTTAATTTATAGTGATCTTCAGAAAGAACTCAGATGCAAACACATGATTCATAGCTAAGTCAATCAAAAACAAATACAAAGGGCTCTTCTTATAAACTCCTGAGGGCCACATGAAAACAGACGAAGGCACATCTGGCCCGGCCAGTTTGCCCAGGTCTGGCTTAGACACTTCATTTTACCAACAACCAAGTGAAACTGGAGAGGACCACTCAAGCACAACCAATCAGAGCGCTGCATTCGCTCCTGATTAGAGCTTAAATTCATTATTATTCAATCCAGACAGTCTCAGTGGTTCATGTTTTCACTCTGTGTGCATTTATAATACTTTTAGTAGAAAACACAAAGTTGACTAATGTCCAAGGAAAAAAGTTAGTTACCCCAACTAGGTTCTTAACCAAACCACTTCTGTTGTGAAATCTAAGCCAGTTTGCTTGAGATTTAAATAATGTGTTCCTCTGGTCTGTTCAGGTGACAGAGGAGATGTTGGCGGTGTGATGGAGGGAGACGGCGTGGAGAAGGTGTGATTCAGGAGAACGCCTCGAGTCTGTCTCAGCTCAGCACACAGACAGTCTTCAGTATGTTGTCTCACCTCACACAGTGGAGCCGCCATGTCCTCTCCTCCAAATCCAAACACAATGGTCAGAAGATTTCAATTCAAATATAATTAATATCACTGATTCCAATATGTTGTTCATCCTTTGTTTTTAATTGCTGATGGTTCTGTGGCTGAAGTTTTCACTCAGTCTCTTAAATCTAATCTGTGTTGTGTGTGGCAGAGAGTGGAGAGTACCAGCGTGTTGTGGCTTTCCTGAAGAGAATCCCTCAAGACGTTTTGGCCAAAGCCTCTCTCCGATCGAAAGCTTACACTCGCGCTGTCATGCACTTTGAGGCGTACATCCTGGAAAACAAAGAGAACGTTCAAGACCATCTCACTTTCTGCAGGTATTTTACTACAATAAGATACTCAAAGAAGAAACACAGAAGCACAAAAAATGTACTTGTGTCATTTTCTGTGACTGATTAGAACATTTTCTTCTCATTTCAAAATAAAACCAATGAGGACTAAAAAAGATAGATAAGACACATAACAGAAATTAAAAACAATAACTTTGAGCAAATGTATGCTCTATAAGTTTATAAACATTTTTAATAAAAAAAAAAATGTTTGCGCTGGAACTTTCAAGTAATATCCTTATTTCTGTCTCAATGTGACCCATGTAAGTTTTGGCAAGTTTCTAGTTTGGTTTTTTTTTTTACTGACAATAGCAATATATTTTTTGCGGATTCTGGTTCATAGTATCTGAATTTTGATAGATATTAATATGTATTTTTTCTCCATTATATTGTGTCCATCACAAAAAGGTATATTACATCAGATTCTTTGTACATTTATTTATTTTTTTATCCTGTACAGACCTTGTATGCTGCGATGCATGAACCAGACGGTGTCAGAGGAGTGAACGCTTTGAGGAGAGAGGAACCGTCTTTACGAGAACAGATCCTGGAGCACGAGAGCATCGGACTTTTACGAGACGCTACAGCCTGCTACGACCGCGCCATACAACTCGAATCTGACCAGGTACATGAGAAACTGTGTTAATGGAGTTATAAACAGCACTATAACAAATAATGTTTAATGTTTTTTGTGTTAAGATCGGTCATTACCATGGCGTGATGACGTCTATGCTTGGCCTCGGACAGTGTCAACTGTTATCACTCAAGTTAATGGTGTTTTGGCAAATAGGTAGGTGTCTACTTATGTAATCTTTATCTTTATGCGATCATTTCTCTTTGATTACCTTAAACTTGGTGAGTTAAACTTGGTTAAAGTTTTTACTGTATTAAAATCCCAAACAAAGAGGGTTGTCTTTAGAAGTGCATGCAAGAGAAATATTATTGACAATAATTTGATTTATTAAATTATGATAATATCTGTGGTTGAAACAAAGTCACTGATAACTGCAACAAATTCATAACTGCAATTATTGTCAGAACTGTTCAATGTTCCGCTGAAAAAAACAGTATTATTTAAGTATGTTATTTGAAGATAGGGTGACCAGATGTCCCGCTTTGAGCTGTAGCTGTGTCCCACATTTCCTTCACTGTCAGCTCGTTCGTCGCTCTTGTCTATAAAGTGTCGCTTGTGTGATGAGAACGAACAAGAGATGTGACAAGTGCGCGTGGCTGCTGGAACAAAGCTTCACAAAGCGGCTGCAGAAAGAGAGAGAGCTTGGGTCAAATGCAGAGACAAATTTCCCTACGGGGGACAATAAAGTATACCTTACCTTGAGCGAGGATGCATGAACTCACCTCTGCTCTGAGGAGAAGCTGCAACCGCTGTTTTATCCAGAAATGATTCAGAACAAGTTCCTCGGATATTTATTTATATTTTTGTCAAGTTTCCATAATAACAACACAAAGCGTCTGTGGCCCTTGTAAATTATGACCACCTGCATTTACCCACTACAAAGATGATCTTATTTTTAAGAGGTCAAACATGCCAAAAACAGATTGCAAAGTGCAATGTTTTAAGATTAGCTTTTTAAGTGAAGAGTTATAAACTGTCTAGACTCATAATTATGGTTAAAAACAGAATGTAGGATTATTATAGACCTACTTCTTTTTATGTTTAATGTCTGCACTGCTAAAATAGTTCATTTTTAATGCTGAGAAATAACAGACACACACAGTTCTTTGGAAAATATAGTCCTCCTATGTAATTTATTAGGTTATTTATGTAGCCTTTTACTTTTTTAAATAGATAGATAGATAATACTTTATTGATCCCTCGAGAGGGAAATCATTCTCTGCATTTAACCCATCCTGCAGAGCCTCTGGGGCGTCTGTCAGGAGCACTGTGCTGCCGCTGAACGGCGCTCGGGGACCATCTCCATGATGTTGTGCTTGGCTTAGTCAGGGCCTTAGCTGGAGGTGCAGGTGCAGCTGGAGGTGGAAACCGGAGTGAGAGAACAGATGACAGTCAGGTCCAGGTGGAGCAAGTAGATTCTGTAGACACATCATAGTCAGGTCCAGGAGGAGCAGGTGAACTTCTGTTGTTTCAGTCTGTGATAAGACCATCTCCACAATATCTTCCTTTGCAAAAGCTTCAGCTGCAGCAGATGTAAAAGTTCTGTAGCATTTCAAAAGTCCAAAGCTAGCAAAGTTAGCTTTCATAGCTTCATGTACCATCTCCATGGTTACAAGACAAACAAACACTCTATTCACAAAATCCTAACTTGTGTCTGTTAAACATCACAGGGTGGATGAAATCCCAAGAATCAAACTATTTTCACTGCATCGTCCTCTTCTGCTTCAGGTGTGAAAGTCTGACATTTTAGAAGTCCAAAGCTAGCGTAGGTAGCATTAGCGTTTGCATGGTCTCCATGGTAACGAGAAAAACAGATGTCTTCTTTTCACAAATCTGACAGTACTTAACTCATGTTTGTTGAACATCAGAGGCTACACGTCTCAGTTGGTTGAAGCTGTCTTGCCATAAACTGAGCTAAAAACCAAAAAAGTTTCAAAAAGTGCTCAGTGCTCTTGAGAGACAGGAGGAGAGCAGCCAACCACTCCGATTCAAAAGATGCAAGTCATCAAATGTCACTTATAAACACGCTTTGGTTGGTCTAACGTTCTTCATAATTTTCTTTCCATTAATAAAATCTCATATTTATGGGTCTTTCTATTAACATTTTTTACCAAATGAATGCTTCGGCTGCAGCTCTACTACTATCCTGTATTTGGTGAAAAACATAGCAGTAATATTTACTTTTTTAAATGTGTGCCTTTAGACCTCAGTGGAAGTCAGACCTGAACACATACAGAGTAGAAGCTGCCTGGAAGCTGGGAAAATGGGATTTACTCGAAGACTACCTCGAATCAGGTCGGTTTAAGAAATGATTGTGTACTTTGCCATTTACTTCATAATAAGGTCGTCGTCATAATTATTGATTTTGTTTCTAGATTGTCCGTCCAGCACATGGGGAGTGCGTCTGGGTCAGCTGTTGTTGGCGGCGAATAAACAGGACAGTGAGACTTTTTATGAGAAACTGAAGCTGGTGAGAAAGGAGCAAGTTGTGCCTCTTCTGCGGCGAGCTACGAGTGTGGGACGTATCAGAGAGGATATGAGTACATTATCAGGTGGTTACTCTGACATGGATAAAGCCAGTACATTTTAAGTTTGTGCTAATTTAAATGTCATCACTGTTTTGAATGAGAGCTGTCTTAGTGAAGAAATATACTTTTGCATGAAGACACTCCTCGCTACATGCATACTGTACATTTAGCCTGCCTCTCACTGTTACGCTATGTCAGTGATATTAACCATTATTGTGTCACTTACCTCCTCACACAGGCTGCACATGCTTAGTGAGTTGGAGCACACTTTCACTGATCTGCTGGAACAGAAGTCAACTCCACAAACCCCACAGCTGCCTCTGCACTGGTCTGAGAGACTCGAGATGACCAGAACTCTTTCAGGGCCAAAGAACCCATCCTGGCTCTACGACGGGCTTTGTTAAGTCTGAGATCAGAGTAAGTTAAGATTTGCTTTTTTAAGTTACAAGGAGATACTGTAAATGGCCCTGAAGAGTTTGGGAACAGCTAAACCTAACCTAAAAAAATAAATAAATGTTAACAAAAACTATGAAACTTTGTTTTGTAAAATGTTTAATTTCCATAATTGTGTTGTAGATCAGCCTCTAAGGAGCTGATTGGAGAGTGTTGGCTGCAGAGTGCTCGAGTGGCTCGAAAAGGAGGTCAGCACCAGGCGGCTTTCAACGCTCTCCTAACGCAGAAAACACACATCTCGCTGAGCTGGTCACAGAGAAGGCCAAGTGGCTCGGCTCCAAGGTAACATTTAACAACTCTTAGTATTTAGCTTTTGTCTTAGCCTTAGCTTTTTTCTTAGTCTTAGTTTTGGGGTGACAACTTCCCTACTAGAAATGTATTTTAAATGTAAAATACTTGGACTCCAGAGACACCCAATTTGGGCCAATTCCAACCAAAAATTAGACCAGTGCAACAAATAAAATCAGGTTAGGCCTGTTTTAGCTTTATTTGGTGTGAACAGCTGTTAGAGACTCCAAGTTTTGTAATTGAAAGAATGAAAAGAAAGCTTCAATGACAAAAAGCACAACATTAAACCAGACTTGAGTTTAGAACTCAAGTTTGTTTCTAAACTCAAGTCTGGTTTAGAAACCAGAAACCAGACTTGAGAGATATGTAGAAATCAAATGTAGTTATTGTGCATTATTTCTATATTTTCATCACCTTATATGCATGTCTAAAGCTTGTTTAATGTATGTTTTTAAGTTTTTTGTGGTTAAAAAAGGCCACTATTTGACTTTAAATGACACACAATGTATTATTTAATTTCTAACAAATTCTGAAGCTCTGCTGGAGATAAAACGTTCTTACAATATTCTTTCTTTCTTTATATGTATGTATATACAGTATATGTATATGTTTACTAAGCTGATATAGAACTTCACAAAACCTCTACTCATAAATAATAACTGTTTCTGCTTGTTTTTGCTCAATAAGTGTCATATTTAAACCCTCCTTTATTCTTCTTTCAGGGGGATGTGCATCAGGCCCTCATAGTTTTACAAAAAGGTGTGGAGCAGTGTTTTCCAGAGGACCAGACCCTGACCGACCCTCGGAGTTTACAGACCAAAGGAAAGGCAATGCTGCTGGTGGGACACTTCATGGAAGAGACGGCTAACTTTGAGTCCAACGCCATTATGAAAGTTTACAAGGTACATTGGTCATAAATAAGACAATTGTGATATGACTGCGGTGTATTTAAAAGCTGTAACTTAATTTTATTACCTGACTCTGCACAGAACATCAGTTGGCTTGTTTATATTTAAAAATGTTAACTCTTTACGGACATGTTTGGTCATTTTTTGGGATTTTACTTTTTATTGTGTCAGTCTAAAATGGATAAGTATGAAGATCAAGGAGGAATCTGTGAGTTGTTAGTATTTTCTCAGACAACACTTGAGGAGAATTCTTCAACAAAGGACACGTAGATGTTTGTAAAAGGATGTGTTGCCTCTCAATGTTAATGCTACTAGTCTATTTGAGGGACATGCTTGTTTCCATGGAAATTATACATCGTCAGTGAATGAAGGCAAGATGCGAACATTTTATTATTAAAAATACATCTACCATTTAGCTGATTTTTTGGCTGATTTTGTTTGTGGAAATTCCAGACTTATGAAACATGCCTAGTTCTTAAACTTTGCAATGTTATATTCCCAAGTTACCATAATATCAATAACAATTTCCCATATACACATGTTAGCTCAGTTTAATTGTTAATGGTGCTTTTTTAGGATGTAACCAACCTTTTGCCTGAATGGGAAGATGGCAACTTTTACCTGGCCAAGTATTACGACAAAGTGATGCCAATGGTGACCGACAACAAGCTGGAAAAACAGGGCAACCTCATCCGATACATTGTGTCATACTGTGGAAAGTAAGAAATCATAATTTATTCATTTTGTCAATGTAATTTCTTTTATGAATCAAAATGTGTTGTGTTTCAGAGCATTGCAATTCGGAAACCAGTACATTTACCAAGCAATGCCTCGAATGTTGAGTCTGTGGCTGGATTTTGGAGCCAAAGTTTGCGAGTGTGAAAAAGGTACAGTCAATTTGACTCCTATTTTACCAATTTACTCTCATTGTGTCTAATTCTAAGTATATAGTAATGCTATGCAACAACTTGTACGGCGATGTAATCAAAACTTGGTCTAACTATGTACCATAATAGTGTTCGTTTAGTTGTGAAATTTGCAGATTTTTAACTATTATCTTGTAGATTTTTAGACCTTGACCTTTTTTATGTAATTACTGGGCCTTTCCACATGAAGCAAAAACTAGCAAAGTTCAATGTCTTCTCTGTCAGCATAATCACATTTCCAGAAATTGCTGCCATTGTTTTACCCTAAAAATGTGATTGTCAAATAAAAAATCATATGGGGCTGCTGTAGATGTAACTTTGGAGGGTACTGACGAAAAAGGTTCTTAAAGCAGTAAAAAGAACAAAGCTGGGGCAATAACGCTACCCTGGGGTACCCCAAATGCAGCATTAAACGCAATGTTGTATTTTTGTTTGGTATGTTTTATTTATTTCAGAATTATTATATTGCTATTCTAATAATACTTTACAGTTAAAACACTATTTTAAATCTCATAGTAAGTAACTCAGTGAAAGATTACGTTTTGGAAGAAATATCCAAAATATAAATTCACAAATGTCAACTTTATCATTATTTGGAGATTTGGTCATCAAACTTCTACTGTCAATCTCATGCCTTCAAGTTCTTTCAAATGACAACATTGCGAGCTTGGAGTTGAAAAATGTCACATTTTTGAGGCTAGTGTTAGTGTGTATGCTGTTTAAGTTATTTATTTTGTGTCGAGAATAGATACAGAACAATATATATGATCAACAAATTCTACCATAGAAACAATAACGTAACCTTTTGTAGCTCAAAATGTCACTCTTTGTTTTTTGCAGCTGGGCGGGCCGACAGGCAGATGTGTCAAGAAATGGTTAAAATTAATGTTGTGATGACTGAGTATTGTCAGAACTTGGCCCCGTACCAGTTCCTCTCCGCTTTCTCTCAGCTGATCTCGAGGGTCTGTCACTCCAGCGACGAGGTCTTTGAGGTTCTTATGAAGATCGTTGCTAAGGTTTCCTCACGTATCCACAACAGGCCATGTGGCTGATGACGGCTGTGTCCAAGGTGAGTATTTGAAAAATCATGTCATTCAAATGAGGACACAACTTATTTATTGTTGTGTTGTTTCTAAATAAAAAGGGAGTGAGTGAAAATGCAGATGAACAAAGTGTTGTTTAGGTTTGCTACATAACACGCAAAACATGTACTATTACTACATTGTGAGTGCATCAGTGTCCTCCCTTCTACCTTTATTGTTAGTTTCTAATTGATTCATATTAATAACATGTTGTTTTTTGCAAAAAGTTTTGCAATAGTTTATTTTCTCTCATGTGCCTGATGCACACTAGAGGATTTTAAAAGACAAATATGTTGCATTATTAGGGTTGTGTCTGTCATTCATACTCCTGAACACCCCCATTTTGGAATCATATGCACCAGAATAAAAAAAAAAGTATAGTGAAGCACAGTCATGTGTTACCTACGTCAGGAATTGAGCTAAAACTCCAGCTATTGGTTGCAAAGAAAATGACATAAGAGAAACACTCAGATCAATCTTGCACCTCACAATGTGCTTCAAATGAGTTTGGATTTTTATGGAGTTAAAAACAGTGCAGAAGATATTAGTGATCTACCTATGACATGGGTAGATCACTCAGAGGCTCAAAGGGGAAAGAAAAATCTCTCACAGGACAGTTCGCAACAATTATTTCTCTCATAGTCAGAAAAGGACATATTATAAGTTATATTATTATAACTTGCTCAAAAATCTTTTCATTGTCACTAATCAGCGAAACCTGGTGCAGTCTGGCTGCTCTGATTCTCTGTTTTAAAGTTTTTCATTCTTTGTTGGAACAAAGAATCAAACCCACAGACATTACATGTTACATGCGTCATCAGTTCCTGAAGTAGCTGGAGCAAAAAAATCTGGCTAAACATCAAACTTAAAATTTTCTTGTGCAGAGAATGTACTTTTCTTTCTTTTTTTCTGCTTTATCCACTTCTGTCAAAGCTCCATGTTTGACAAAACATTTTATTGTCTGAGCAATTGTTTTGAAACTTTAAATAATAATTATTTGTTGTTGTTCTTCCAGTCTTCCTACCCGATGCGTATGAACCGTTGTAACCAGATCTTAAAAAAGGCAATTCATCTTAAACCAGACTTAGCAAAGTTTATCGGAGATGCCAACAGACTGACTGATAAACTGCTGGAGCTTTGCAACAAACCAGTAAGCACAAAATGTTATTATTTTAAATAGTTAACAACACCTCTAAATACTGCTAAAAGTTAATTTAAGTACATACTTCCAACTTTCACACTATTCTTGATTTTGTAATGTATTTATATGTTCGTTCATTTAAAGGTGGACGGTAACAGCAGTACCTTGAGCATAGGTGTTCACTTCAAACAGCTGAAGCGACTTGTGGAGGAGCCCACCTTCAGCCAAATCCTCATCCCTTTACAGTCTGTGCTCATCCCGACACTGCCCTCTACTGGTGGAGCAAGCAAAGATCACGATGCCTTCCCTGGACGCTGGGCTTACCTGGACGGCTTTGAGGACTCGGTAAGGCGTAGGGACAGATACTTCTTGCATATAATGTTTAAAAAATTGTGTGCATAACTCATTTCTTCCGGCTCTAGGTGGAGATCTTGGCGTCTTTACAAAAACCAAAGAAGATAAGTTTGAAAGGTTCAGATGGGCGAAGCTATACAATGATGTGTAAACCTAAAGATGATCTCAGGAAAGACTGCAGACTTATGGAGTTCAACTGCCTCATCAACAAGGTGCAGTCAGTATTTGATTCTAATAGATTTGCTCTGCTGATAAATAATCCTTATATTTCTTACGCAATGTTATGATTCTATCTCTAGCAATTATTTATTTACAACATAATTGTTTTTAATGAACTAACTATAAAGCCAATTTAACACTCTATTGCACTACACATTAACTTTGTATTTTTACTTAAATCAGTTAGTGTACTCTTAGTGTACTTCTGTTCTTGTACTCAAGTTTTTACCAGAATCATTTTTAGACAAGTGTGTGTGAGATCAATAGTTACATCTAATTCAGTGCATGATTTATTCCTTCAGTGTTTTCTTGGCTATAGTTGCCTTTCCGACAACAAAGCACTGACTGATACATAAATGTTCAGTAGAGGTGTCTTGCCCAAGGACCATATAGGTGCCAAATTTGTATTCAAGTAAGAGTAATTAATTACAGTACTTAAAAAAACAGTACATGTACAATGCAGTGATTCAAGAAATGAGCTCAAGAAAAAACACAATAACAAATTGAACTACTAGCCTTCCAATTATTTGACAACTACTATCTCGAGGCCTTTTGATCTTAACATTAGATGACTTTTATCATGTCGTGTTTAGTGCCTTCGTAAAGATGCTGAATCCAGGCGGAGGAGCTGCACATTCGAACTTATGCCGTGATTCCTCTGAATGAAGAGTGTGGGATTATCGAATGGGTTAACAACACGGCAGGATTACGTCACATCCTCACCAAACTCTACAAGGAGAGAGGTACATGAACGAGCCATGAATGTAATACAAAATCTACAAGTTACAACACACAATATGGTTAAAGGTTATTTTGTTCCATAAAAAAATCCCTGTTCCATCCATTTTCTGAATTGTTTCAGTGCTTATTATTTAAAGGAACCATATGTAAGATTTTGTAATCAGATTTTATAAACATGAAATACAGTATATGTGTCACAGATACAAGGTCAACATGTTCAAATGTCATCAAATGTTTACACAAAGTCATTGTAAATCTGACTTATTCTTAATTTAAAAAGCAATGGACATGATCAAAAGCATAAATTCCTATTGCTGGCGACAGTTTGAACGGAAATTTCTGATAAAACTTTTGCTTGCAGTTGCTTATGTTATGTAAGATTAAATCCCTATGCAGTGGGTTCAAAGTATTTTAAAACAAGCTATGCATACAACAGAATCTCAACTTAACTGCTTTGAATTCTGCGTCTGTTTCTCAGGGATTTACTTGTCAGGCAAAGAGCTGAGGAAACTGATTCTTCCCAAGACGGCTCCGTTTGAGGAAAAGCTGAGAATACACAAAGAGGTGCTGTGTGCGCGCCATCCTCCAGTGTTTTACGAGTGGTTTCTGCGCACTTTCCCAGACCCAACATCATGGTTAGTATTTCATAGGTTGAAATGTAAAATATTGAATAGAATAGTCACTTTATTGGTTACAGAGGAATATCGTGTTAGGAATAAGTATGGCAATAAACCATCTGATAGTAGAACCAAATCGCTTTTTTCTCATTTTGAAATCAATTGTATGTTTTAGAGCTACAAAATACTATATATGCAATCAATAAAGCAAAACAAAACAGTCTGAGAATACTTAAATCTATTCATTCATTCAAATTGCAAAACAAACAAGCACAAACCATTATGGAAAAAAGTTTGTGCATAATTGTACTGATGCAAATGTTGTCTATAATCACACTGAAAATAAAAAAAATAACAAACTAAAAAAAAAAAACTGCCATCGTAAAGACATCATTTTCCTTTTTTTATAATGAGCAAATACCAATACAGCATACAATGGTCAAGTTATTGTCATCCATTTGGATCAATGTAGCCAGGTCCTCGGTTTTGGTTAAATATTTTGGTAAAATATTGTCTGCCGGTTTGTCCAGAGCAAACATGTCCAAACTAAACAGTACAAAATGTCCATGTACAGAGATCAGCAGTGAGTGGCAAGAATACATAAGAGTCCGTGCAAGAGAAATTACATGTTTGCCTTTTAAGTAACTCCAAATACTACTAAGATTAAAAAAAAAAAAAAACTGCTACAGACTTATGAAAACAACCTGATAAATATTGAGTTTGTATGTGACTTGTAAAATCAGGTAAACAGTGGCAGAAAAGCAGACAAACAACTGGTACACTTCTGTTCTCTCACATTCTCACTGACACAGACTTTAGAACAGGGTGTCCAAACTTTTTCAGAGTGGGCACATTTAAAACTTATATAAGCGAGGCATATATTTACGCCAGTGAAGTGAATCATTCAAATATGCATTTGACCTAATTTAATGAACCACCACACTTTTAATAGAGCTTATCATTCATTTTAAAGTTCAAGGAAGTAAATGTTGTTTTCTACTATGATAGAAGAATGCTCAAATTGACATTTAAAACAAACTTTTGTATTTGGCCAATCTAGCAGTAAGTCTGAGGCCAAAAAAATGGTCAAGGGCCGCATTTGGCCCTCGGGCCGCAGTTGGACATGCCTGCTTAGAATAACACACTGTTCAACTCCTTACAATTTCTATGCTTAAGTAAGATGTTTTTGAGTCTGTCTGACAAGTGAAAAAATTGTTGTTCAACCATAAAAACGCCATTGCAAACAAGCTAGCTGAAGTCTGCACTGTTGCCATGACACCAGAAAAGCATTTTACCAAAACAAAGCCCTCAATAAGCTAAGAAGCACATTTTATGAAGTGTTCTCATCAGACGTCTGTGCGTAACTCCTATTTTGACATTTTGATAATATTTTCTTTGTTTCTCAGGTACAGTTGTCGATCTGCTTACTGCCGCTCCACTGCTGTCATGTCGATGGTGGGTTACATCCTAGGTTTGGGAGATCGTCACGGTGAAAACATCCTCTTCGACTCTTTCACCGGAGAATGTGTCCACGTGGACTTCAACTGCCTTTTCAACAAGGTCTTTATAATAAACTTTATAATATATTAATTATATTTGTGTTTAAACGTCCCATATTACTCACATTGACTCCAGTGAGCTTTTGACCATGTTAGATTGTTGTTACCTCATCAAAAACATACTCAAACTTGCTGTCTCTAGCTGCAAAACTTGCAAAATGCTTTGATTCACATTGTGATGCCATAATGTGGTAGATTAACAGTAACAGTCATTTTAACCTCAGTTGAACTAATTCATCCCACAATAACCTAGAATGAGACTGAGTTGTTGTCTTTTTGTTTGAATACTTGTTTTATTTCTTTTGTTCATATGAAACACCTGCAAAGTGATCTAGCAGTTTAAACAAGGCTAAAACATTAGCTGTAGCTGCAGAACTAGGTAATGTCAAGGTTGAAATTATTTAAGCGATTCTAATGATTGTGTGATAGAATTTAAAAAACATGTCGAAGCACTTCCTGTGTTATGGAATGACATCACAAGGTGGAACAGCCTGTTTTGAAAATGACAAAAGAATTCAGTCTTTATAATGTGTTAAACTTGTGTAAATGAAGAAAAACACAATTCCAGCCAAGTTTTTGATGAGGAAACATTATAAAATGGAAACAAACTTGCGTAGTATATACAAGTAGGCCCTTTAAAGTCTAGTTTAGGAATGAAACCTATGATCACAACAAATTTTCTACAGTATAGTCACAACATTTGCTATCACCATTCATCCAACCTGATAAATAAAAGCTAAATTAAATGGCATAACAGTGGAACATATACAAACATATTATCATCCGAAATATGCATAGTGTGTTTTAATCTGGTTAATTTGACATCCACTAGGGGGAGACATTTGACGTGCCTGAAGTGGTTCCATTTCGTTTGACCCAAAACATGGTTCATGCGATGGGACCAATGGGGACCGAGGGGCTCTTCAGACAGGCCTGTGAGGTAACTCTGAGGCTGATGAGGGACCAGAGAGAGCCACTCATGAGGTACAAACCATATATTTGAATGACTGTGCATGCTGAATTAAGCTTGCAGATTAATAGATAGCCTACATATAAAATTGTAAATCTTATTTTATTTTGTGTCAGTGTACTGAAGACATTTCTTCATGATCCTCTGGTTGAATGGAGCAAACCAGTCAAAGGACTTTCTAAAACTCCAGCCAATGAGACTGGAGAAATAGTGAATGAAAAGGTAAATATTTTATTACAATATATATTAATCTCTACATTAAACTAAATGCAACACATACAACAAAAAACTTCTAGATTTACTTGTTATTTTTATTAAGTCAAAAACGTACAGTGACTAATAGTATTCAAAAATTCTGATTATGGTTCGCTACCTTCAATTTAGTTCTATTTTAGCCTTGTTTTGATCTCGGTTTACCTTTTTACTGGTTATGGTATCGTTCTAACTGACACTGTTTGACCAGACTGATAGATATTGGTTTATTTGTTGCATAGAGATAGTTCCACATCTGAAGTGTAATAGAAACACAAAGAGACAGAGTAGAGAGTATACTAAAATCTCGGCACCATAATAGATTGCAAACTCACTGTTCAGCTAAATACTGAAAATATTTAGTGTCAACCCTAACCCTAACCCTAGTGTCAACGTCTCTTTTTTTCTCCGTAAACTTCGCAAACTACAGGCTCATCAATCCATTCTTGATTTTTTTACTAATGCTTTATACAATCCATCCTCACGTTCAACTACACAGCCTGGTTTGGTTCACTCATTGTCATCCATGGCAATACACTCAACAAAATCCTTCAAATCAGCAGTAAAACCATAGGACAGCCACCGGAGCCACTCACTTTCATCTATAATAAGAGTCCTGAGACAGGGTGCACACATCTCCACAGACAGCGCACACATCTCCACAGACAGCTCACACACTCTGCACTCTCATTACACCATCAGGTCGCAGGTTCAGGCCCCTCTCACTTAAAACTAAAAGTGCCACATCCAGCTTTATTCCCACCTCAATCCGCCTGTTGAACAGCTGAGGAAGTCAGGTCATGTGACAGGTTACTTTGCAGAGAAACGTTGATGATTTGTGGACTTTTTTTTATTGATCTTGTTATTTATTTATTGTGTATGTTATGAATTTTACAATCGAATGTGTGTATCTGCTCGACTTGATGCTCTGTCCCCCCCTACATTCTGTGGCTGACTGGTCAGGCAAGAGTCAAGAAGGGCTAATGAAAACACGCCATTAGTGCTAGCCAGTCAGGTTTGGAGTGACAAAAGTGAACTGGTTACCATTGTAATGAACTTATTTTTCTTGCTTAACGGACCTAAGCTTTTATATTTTTTACCTTACCTATTAACCCCTAACCTTTTTCCTAAACAGACTAATCAGAAATTGTAACATATTGCAAATAAATTATTGCAAATTTCACAATAGTTCTTAAATATCACATTTGCTCACGCATTCAGCCCTTGCAAACTTTGTTAACAAATTTGCTTTGTTTTTTCCATCAGGCTAAAACCCACGTGTGCGACATTGAGCAGCGTCTGCAGGGAGTGATAAAAAGCAGGAATAAAGTCCTGGGTTTGCCTCTGTCCATCGAGGGCCATGTGCACTACCTCATTCAGGAAGCGACAGATGACAAACTGCTTGTCAGATGTACCTGGGCTGGGGACCATATCTCTGAGAAACACATGCGGTGACCAAATAACAGCTGTTTTTCAGTGGCATTCTGTCTATAAATATAAACTGAAATCTTGTTAAATAGTCAAAATGAAAATTATGTTTTAAGAAATTGCACTAGTGCCTGTTTGGCCCCCAAAATTGTAATGGTTTTTTGTCATTTTATCATTCTGTTTTCCAGAAGCACTTTTTCCACTTGTTCACTTGCAATAAAACACTTTTCAGTAGAACATCAATTTATTTGTATTTGCAACATTTGCCCATTGCTCTCAAAATGTCAGAAAACCTTTCAGCATGACAGACAAGTAATAAAAATATGCATTTTTAGTGGTTATATGCCTGGGAAAAGGTAAAAAAAATACAGTTCCAATATTTTTAGAAAAATTTCCAACAATTTCAGGTCATTTCTGTTCTTTTTCCCCAGTTGCGTCTATTATTAGTACAACTTAACTCACAGTCGGCTGCTCCGTCAGATGGTAGCTTTAATCCCATGTCTCTTCCTTCGCTTAAGAGCAATGGGCCAATCCACTCACCCCACATAAACACTGGCACAGATTACAGCCAAGCAAGTGTCAGTCTGGGAAGGCAAGCAGCTCTAGACGCTACAACAGCATAGCACATTATCTTTCTTAGGTACTTATTTGGAGCTAGGTTTTCATTATGCCGAAATGAGTGCAGATACTCAGCAGATCACTGTGTTTGTCATCATTACTGTCCTCCTTTTCGTCAATGCCTGGCTGCTGCTTCCACTTGCCTTTGGATAGGAGGTAGGATGGCTGCTCCATAATAAAATAGCAGTGGTGTTATTACAGCATGATAAATCAAATGTTATTTGGGAAATATATGGCATCAGCTTTATTAAATGCTTGCTCTTTGGAAAGTGAACAAGTTATCAATGACTGGGGGTGCTGAATTGATCTGTAACTGAATATGATATCTAAAAAGTATATATATTATTGCCTTGTTCTTTATACCTGTACATATAGTAGTCTTTATTTTGCATAGTTTGTGCGTCAATCCATGGCAGCTTTACAAAACCTTTGCAGACTTCAGCTTACCCTGTAGCATCACAGCAAAGCAATGGCATGAATAAATAAAAGTATCTTGTCTCGTGTAACGGATAAACCCACTAAAATGCATTAGGGGCAGTGTTAGTGACAGAAAATAGTCAAAAATAGCCACGCAGGTGCATATTTTTAGGCTAAGATGGATCCACAGACAGTAAACAGACTTGACTACGATTGAAGGAGGACGCAAGTGGGGTGCGTCGTAACTAGCAACGACCCCAATAAAATGTAATAAAATAAAACGGTGATGTAAATAAATAAATAAACTGGCCAAGTGTTAAAATAACAATATGCATGAAATACGATATAAAATAAAAAATGATGATATGAGCGGTGGTTTGAAAAGCGGCCAAAGCTAGTAGGGCGATGTTGTTAGCCGTTAGCTGACGTTAGCCGCCTGGAGGTAAACAGCGCAGCGGTCAGTGCGTGGTGAGCCCGGCCGAGGAGAGGACGCAGCTCCGCGGACACACACATCCTGACCTTGGGCGGCTGCCATGGATCTGACGCGACTCGCTGTGGACGCGGGACAATTCATCAACCGCGCTGTTCAGGTAAATCACGATTATATGCGGTGCCATAATGTTAAATCAGTGTTATTGAGGTCTAGTAATAATGGCATCAATGGAGTGGCAGCATTGAACTGACCAGTCACGTTGGGCGATGTAAATATAAATAAATAATTAGATAAATAAACAAAAAATAATAATTGCATATAACTTTTCAGTTGTCACGTGCAGGTCACAGTCTTTGATTCAAGTGTTCCAACACGTGCATAGCATAAATGTGCTTTTCAATATTCCATTTATGAATCTTAGCTTTTTTGGAAATGAGAGCCAAATATTTTTTAGGTGATGTATCTTTCTGGTCATGAATATCACATTTTGGGATTTGCATCATGTGATTAAAAAAATAAATAAACAAACAATTAACAAAGTCGAGAAACCATCATAATCAGCTATGGTGTGCATGCAGACTAAAGCATTCTGTTTGACGTTCAACAGATTGTGAATTATATTTATGCTTCAATAGCATTTTTCTACTTCATTTCATCAGGTGCAAAGCAGGTGACAGTCTGTGCTGCAAGTGCTAATTTGGATAGCAGGCATGATAACACATTTCATGCATCACTCAAGAGTATTAAAGTTATGAGTTACACATAAACAGAAATTTCTTTTAATTTAGATTTATGACCATTATTCAGATTACTTACTAAACAAATTGTGCTTACAACATTTGATAAAATCCAGAAACTATTACCAAACCAATTTGTTGAGCATCAAAACAAACATATTCTTATTAGGTTATTTTCCACTGTTAATGATCAAGATGTATGGATGTTGGGATGTGTTTACCAGATAGAATCCTAAATTCAAATTGTAGGACATGACCTTTTTATGTCCCCTTATAAACAGAACCAGGCAGACTGCATGCTACACAAACCCTAACTTTAACAAGTGTCTAATTGTGTATTCTCCTTCAGTACACAGGAGAAACCATTGGCACAGCAGAGAAGACTGAGTTGGAGCCAGATTTAGAGCGACTTCTGGCCAAGGCAGATGCTACTAAGAGTTACACCGATCAAATTATCAGCCAGACAGAAGCCCTGCTACAGCCAAACCCTGGTGAGCTTATTTATTTTGTTTATTTTATTGCCGGGGAAAAGGGATGAACATTCTTAAGCTATAGCAATGTAACTCTAGTCTGTTACATTTGCAATCACAAGATCAAAACATAGTCTACATTGTTCCTGTTAAATTGAATGCACTAAAAATAAACAAATATGCTATTTCATTTGGATAAGTTCTTTAATTTGAGTGTTGCAAATTACGTTAAGATTACATCTAATAGCTTCATTATCCTCCTTCACTAATGTACTTCATATGTGGCGTTTCTCCTTTTAGCTCTAATTGCTCTGTTAAGATGAATATGATGGGTATTTTTTTCTGCTTGAATCCATTTACCTCGGTCAATTAAATTAAAAGTAGTCGTGGTCTGGTCTTTATCAAATAAGGGAAACATGTAGCTGCCAGAGATAATAAGCTTTTACTGTGTGACGCGGTTGGCTTCGGGTGAGTGTGCTCTTCTTTCGTAAACAATAACAAACTGGCAACAATTTCAAGCAGGCAACAGGTCAACTATCTTTAAGTGTGTTTATTATGGCTTACTTTGTTTGACACTGTCTTGTTTTTCAGACTCTTGATTGCGATGTGATGTTAAATGTTCAAAAACTGCACATGGTCTTTTACGTACAGTGTATTGATGGTGATAGGTATAAGTTAAGGCAAGCTGTAAGGAGAATGAAACAGGGGTGGGTAGTTACTTTTACCCCAGGGTCATATTCAAACCTAGACAAGTGGAGGAGAGCCGGACTACGAACATGGTATAACAAATTCATATTATGGCAAACACATTTCTACGACAGAGTATATAGAAAATGTTGGGCTACAAGAATAAACTTCTAACATTATGAGATTAAGCTAATAATTTAAAGAATAAAGTTAATTTTAAGAAAAAGGTATTAACTTTATAGAAAAATAAATTAAAAAAACAGTTTTATAAAAATCACAATTTTTTTTGACTCTTGAATTGTTATAAGAAAAAGTCAAAGCATCAGAGCTGTAGGATATGTCTTCAATGTCTTTGAGTGATGCAGAACAGTAGTTCACTTTAGGTAAGAATGCAGAAGAATGGACTTGGATGGAGTCAAACCGATGTCCCTCATGTGCGGATGGTAAAATTTGCAGATTTAATCCAAAAAATTTACTTTATTCTCCAAAAAATACAACTTTATTTTCTCGTATTCTCGCTATTTGAGGTTATTCTGGTTTAAATTTTTTTCTCATACATTTACAAAGATTTAAAGCTTCATCTTTATTCTCTAATAGTTCTCCAGTCTGCTTTACAATGTAACTCACATTGTGGATATGTTATTTTAAAGATCTATAATAAAATAGAATGAAAATGTTTATTTTCCAGTACCACTGCAGTTTGAAGTCTAAATGGAATGACCAATATATTTCTTTGAGTTTAGGAAAGTAACTATATTCTGAATGAAAGAGTCCGGAATTAGTATCCAGTTATACATTACAACACCGATGATGATCATTATGTACTCCTAAGGTACATTTTATTGTCTCCGTAGGGAAATTTGCCCTCTACATTTGATCCTTTTGTGCTCAATACCAGTGCCGCAGTGCAACGCTTGTTAGGCTTGGTCAGGTGTACCGTAGCTGGAGAGTATTCCCTTTGGAGCTATGGATGTTTTAGTTGGTGGGGGAAATAGGAGTGCACAAAGGACATCCACCAAGGCACGAGGAGAAGAAACTCCACACATGGCAACTTTTTGCTGCGGGGCAAGAGTGTTAGCCACTCTGTCACTGTACCCCTCGCTTTTTTTGTTTTCATCTCCTAAGTTGCTCCATCACACAATATCTTGCTCTAATTTCATTTATTCATTTCTTTGTGTGACAAGTATGCATGCCATACAAAAATAAAGTTAAAAAGTCCTCAGACTGAATGAGGCTTTCAGTAGAGTTTGCATGTCTTCCTCATATCTGGATGAGTTTGCACAGTATGCAAAAACCTCCATCTAGTTAAACTTTTCAAGCTTAGATCTGCAGAAGAGTCCCTTGGTACTGTGGCTGTTCTCTGCTTTTGACAGGTTGCCTCCATTGGGATTTTTGGAAGAAAATATGCACCCACACACAACACAGTGCACTCATACAATATACATTTTGACTGACCCATCTCAGTTAAACTCTACAGACCTCGAGGATGTTGTTCTGTCATCTGAAGCCCAACATTATAACCATGTGTTTTTGTTTGTGTTTTGTCTGGAGCTGCTCGTTTAGAGGACCGGCTGTATGAGCATCTGGAATGGCGCCCTCCACCTCGACCCCGTAGCCTCGAGGTTCTGGGAGAGCTCATGACCAGCGCAGGGCTAGAACTGGGCTCAAACACACCCTATGGTGAGTTTTTAGATGGAAACTTTCCACATGTACCACCCAGAGTAATGTCATGTGTGATAAATATAGTTTACCATATTGAATCAATTTGTGAATGAGTAGTTTTTGATTTAAATGTATTTTTGTATCCTCCAAATCACTTTACAGGGTTTTACAAGATTGTTGTTTTCAAACAAAAGGGAAAATCAAGCAATGGAGCTGTTTTAGTCAGTAATAAAAAGCAGTTTTGTCCACGTCTGTCAGTGTTTCTCTCACAAACAGACCTTTGTTCAAACAGACCTTTTAAACCACTGGTCTCCAATTTGTTGCATCAGTAGCTCTCCAGCACTTACCAAGAAGCTCGCCAAGTCACCAGAGGAGTTGGGAACATACATATTATGCAAAATCTTAAATCATTTTATATTATTTATTTATTTTTCTATTGCAAATGTATCTTGCACTTACGTTTTATACAGACATCTAACTTTGGCCTATTTAACTTTATTTTCTTGTGATTACTAAAAATAGTAGTTAGCTCAGTTAGTTATTATAATGACTAAAGAGGGTGCCTGTTGCCGTGGCAGTTGTGGCGGCCATCTTGCGAGGGGACAGGCAGCAAAAAAAAACAAAGTCAGAAAATTCATAGATTAAAGTTAAACATATAATGATATATTTACAGTCCAAATAAAACAGAGAACTGTTTTCTTTTTATGAATATAAATATTCAGCCTAAAAACACTGCACTGGGCTGGATTTGATGCAGAAGTAAAGTATTTTTTGTGTGTCATTATATTATATGGGACAAAATTCATCATTATTGTGTTTACTTCACTTCTGTTACTATAAAAGATTTGAATAGCTAGTTATAGCTAATTGTTTTTTTCACATTAATTTGGTCGTAGAGAAGCATTAATAAATGTACACATACTGAAAGTGTTTAAGTGAAAAAAAAAATTAAAAGTTCATCTTCCATTAGTTTATCTAAGATCTTTAGTAGACTCTTCCCACACAAGATGGCTGCCGGAACTGGACATTTGTTGCTATAGGTTACCATGGCTACGCTCTCTCTAGTCATTATAATAACTCATTGAGTTAGCTCTTCTGGAGACCATATCTTAATAATTTTTTTTATTTTGAATTTGCTGTGTGTGCTACTTTCTACATAGATTTGATCGAAAATAGGTCTGTAACTGTCTGTAATGTCATTCTGATTTTGTTTGTGAATATCTGTAACCTAAGTTGCCTCTAACTTTTTTTGTTTTGCAGGTTCGGCATTAGTCAAATTTGGCGAGACACAAAAACAGTTTGGTGAAACGGAGAAAAAATTTCACAAAGCACCAACATCCACTTTTTAACCCCTTTGAGAAGCTTCACCGAGGGAGAATACAGAACCATACAGGTATTACATCATTGTCTTATAGTCCTCTTTATCATAATACTTTACATTTTTTTAATAATTCTTTATATTTGGCTCAACAGGATGAACGCAGGGCTTTAACAAATAAACGTCTGGATCTGGACATTGCCAAGACCAGACTGAGGAAAGCCCATGAGGCCGACAGGGAGGCCAGAGTAAGTAAAATATACTGTCAAGTGACCTACATTACATAATCTTTAGGTGTAATATTTCTTATAACAAGACTTGGCTCTGATGAACGTTCTAACACTCTTCAGATCCATATCATGTGTGCTAAATCACTGACTCAGCTATTTTTATTTATCTTTTTACAGAACCTTAATTCAAACCCGATGGAGGAAGACTACTTGGCGCATGTTTCTTATATGTTCAGCTTTATACGCGTGAAATGGCTGAAGGTCGGTAGTTCAGATACAGAATTTACACATTACTCAGCAGTTTTCACTCTATTTGTTATTCGTAATTGTCTCCTTTTCCGTTTTTCATTTAGATTTGGGCTCAGGAAATCTCCCAAGTAAGTGCCTATTATGTAAAAACACATTCAATCTCATGAGCTGAATTATTTTGTGTGCAGACAGCATTTATAGACTCATTTTGTCAAGCGAAGTTGTGTCTTATTGAGAAAAATTACTCTCGCTGGTGTTGTTTATGCAAATGAAAAGCTGGTCCGGTACTGACAATATTGCAGAAGATTTGATAAAACATGCACTATCGGTTGTTTTCATTCTTCACACTCAGGATGGAGCAGGAGCTTGTGTTTGTTTGTTATTTGCTCTTTTGATGAGATTAGTTTAATCTGAGATGCTTTACACCAGATTTGTCTAAAGCTAATTTCTATCACAAACAACCACACAGCCTGCCTTGTCTTAATCATAATGTGGTGTTCTATCAGTGTAGGCTCTTACTAAAAGAATTACTGCAAATACTGTATATGTGAAATACAAAGGATTTGAACAGAGAATGAGTTGATGCTTGTAGAGCCTCACTCTTTGGTCGACTAAAGACAACCCCATCCGCTGATTAATCTACTAAAAATGGGGCACAAAACTGGACTTGAAAAATTAAGAGGAACACCCTGTTTTAGGGATGGAAAAAAGTTGAAAACTTTGAAAATCGTTCAAAGTATGCTGCGATCCAATCAAAAGGCAGAATTGATCAGTTTCGCTCATTCAACTACTGATCAACACACACCATAGCTGTGTAATGCTATTAATAATACAATAATAGCCACAATGTCTGAAAAACAAAGTGTGAACTTGTGCCAGACCTGACTGAATGTGCTTTATTATGTTGCGTTAACAACTGATGGGTGGATCTCTAAATATGGACACTAAATATTACTGTTTACTGTTCAAATGTTCATAAAAAATACAAGTTGAGAACTAACAAACAGTGGCTTTGTTTTAAATTTGTTTATTGTGGTTTATTTTGTGTCTTAAGGTAAAAGAAAAGTCTTATAAAGGTAGACTAACAAATTGAAGAAAATCAAAAATTGTGGCAGCAAAATCGAAATCTGTATCAAATCGTGACTTAATCGCTACTGTATTTATATCTAATTAGATCAGTGCTGTGCTTTGGTCCCAAAAACTAAATAATTCCTTTCTATGTCTCTTCGTTTTAATAGCCAAAATAAAAGATTTTGCAGAACTACAGCCCTAGATGCTTTGTTAAAAGTTTATCAAAATTGTCCTTCTAGACAGAATCCAGGGAGATTTCTGTCTTAACCTGTCAGATCTTGGCTAGGACTGCATAAAAAAGCTTTGAAAACCACATGTAACAGTGAAGCAACTAAAACAAACTGCCATTGTGTTATTAGGCAAGACACTTCCCCCATATTGCATTGTATGGAAGTAGTGTGTGAATGATTGGTTGGGGTTGAAGGGCTTATAGCTCTTTACTTCCATCAGTTTGCCTCAGAGCAGCTATGCCTATTGTTGTGGAATTTTCTGTCCCATGTAAACAAAATCCAAATCCTTAGAGAAGTTATTGAGCTCAAATATACAGTATGATTTATTTACAATTATGCTTAACCTTTCAGTCAATTTTCCCCAAAGTCCTTCAGTCAAGTCATGTCTGTCCTGTCTCATGTTCTATCCCCAAGTCCCAAGTCTCCTTCCAAGTTCCAAGCACAGCCTCTAACCCTAGTTAAAGAAACTCCCTTCTTTCACGCCTCCAAAAGATGCTGAATCGCCAAAAGGATAAGCACAGAAGAGCTCTGACCCAGATAAAATAAAACAATGGTCGCACAACACTTACAGCAAGATAACAAATGGTTCCATCTTTTGAATACAGCAAGTAAAAACACATAGTTATGAGTTTGTTCCCAAGCAGCAACACCTTTGACCACTATATCAGTAACGTACTACCACCAAGTCTGGAGTGAATTAACTTACTGTAAGCGCATGGAGACTGTGCTACATATACAACCAATGAATACTTAATAGCCACATCTGTAATACTTATCCAGCTGCATCACAGATTTGCATATTAACATTTTCCCAGCCATCTTCTTCGTTTACTTGAATGTTGTTACAGTACGTCATTGTGTGTTTACAGGCGAGATGGAGCTGAGGATCTGCCAAAGTCTGTTCGATCGACAGTCGGAGATTACAAAGAGGCTTTTGTCGGGGCTTGATGACACACATGTAAATATTACACACCAAACAGAAAGCATCATCTCTGTTGTCATCTCTGTGTGTGTTTGAGGTCTAGTATGAACTCATGTTAAGGCCTTATGAATAGGGCTGGACAATATTGACAAAACTATATCTCACTCAGACAATATTAACCCTTTAGGCGACAGGGTGTTCATTAGAAATCCAATCTAGTAAAGAAAGAGAGGGTTAGGAAACTTGATCCTACAGAATCCAAACTGATGTCTCTCTGTTTAGTTGGAAAATGTCTGTAAAATGAATCCCAAAGTACAGAAATATCTTAAAATATCAGTTTCACTTCAATTTGTTTTTGTAGCTTTTTTACTATTCACACACTCGGTATTCAAGGTAGCTTATCTTCAAAACATTGCTTACATTTTGATACAGTAGTATTATCCACTATTTAGAAATTAGCACCACAATACAATAACAGGGACATAAACTCCCTTCATCATAGGACTAGTTTTTGTCCTAAAAGTTGATCCAAAAAGGTCTGTTTTTTTAATAACCCAGTTATACCAGCTCTGTTTTTTCCCAATCCAGTTATACCACACTGTCATGACTATGCGCTGGTTGCAATGCTAGCAAAAGTTTATATTTTAAAATATTTACTTCAGAAAGTTAGGATTAAGGTTAGGCAGATGGGGTAACTAACTTTTTAGTTATAAATTAATAGCTTTTGTATTTCCCATTAAAAAGTTTATGATAAATGCAGCACTTGTTGTGAAAAAATAGACCAAAGATGAATAATAAAGAATTTTAGTTCTATTCAGGAGCCAAATGCTGCACTCTGATTGGCTGTGCTTGAGGTGGTCCTCTCCAGTTTCACTTTGCTGTTTGTAAAAAGTGTTATTAAGTCATAATTAAAAACATAAAATGACTACATGTCAAAGGATTTATGAGAAGAAGGTCAGATTTAAGACCTAAATCATGTTTGCAGTGTAAAAATTAGGTACTCCATCTTTAAGTTAATCAGGTTAAGTTTAGGGATTTGCTAAAAGTTTGCTAACTGGGTCATGGCATACTGTATATGCATTGAGGAAGAAACAGAAGTCGCAAAAAGCTGGAAAAATTGTCATTAACAGGATATAGGCAAAATTGACACACAAAATATTCAAAGTGGAAATTAAAGTGATTAACCAACAAGGCTAGCTAGCTCATATTTATTTTGACCGTCCACTTTGTGTCTAATGAAGCTTTTGTTTGCAGATGAACCACATGCAAAGCCTCAACGAATTTGTGGAGGCTCAAACATGCTACTTTGACGAGTGTAACCAACTTTCCCAAGAGCTCCAGAAACAACTGGAAAGGTATTCACTCACACTATAATCATAATAGTCCTATAATTGCAACCAAATGTCCATTCAAACGTACTGGAGCCACGAGACACAGTTTAATTAGCGTCCACACTGTTTCAATATTGCTTTTCTCAGATTTCTGATAATACAGCAGAGCGGTTTATTTCCCTTCGCAATCAGGGCCGTGAAATCTAAACTAATTTTCTCTTCATTATAGTATCCCTGCTGTATTGTGCTCTAACAATTGGCAAGCCGCAATTACCGATGGAGTCGAAAAGCCATCAACAGACAATAGCGTTTTCGGATGAGCTTAGCGGGTCAATCCGGGACAATCCAGTAGTCCTGCATCGGATCCCGGATTTCGACCAGAACTCTTGGACCGAACCCCAAAAGCTGTCACAAAACGGGACAGATCTCCTCAGCCAATCAACGCTAACTTCAATAACAACAACACATCTTCTTCAGAAAGTCCGGCTAGCCAAGATTCTGCCACTGGAGTAACCAACGGCAACGGTGCTCGAAAGCGAAGCCAAAAAGACATTTCTCGCTGCTCCAAAGGACAGACACCACAACGGTGAGCGACGAACCGAGCGATGAGTCGGAAAACAATGAGGAAATCACTGTTCCGTCTTCCCTAGTGAATAATGACAACGCTGTAGTGGAGATGTCAAACGGTACTGGAGCTGATTTAACTGTTGCCAACGGAGACGAGGGAGCGCAAACAAGTGAAGAAGACAACAAGGAATCTTCCTAACAGCTTCATTTATTTTCCCCAACACAGTTCTGCCTCTTAGCTGCCTCTTTACAGTAATAGATATGCTAGCAAATGTTTATATTTTGCTATAATTTACGGTGTGTATACACAATCATGCAATCATTTATTTCCATTTATTAACCTTGCTATAGATTTAAAATTCAAATATCGATATTGGCAAATATGGACAGAGGTGGGTGGTACTTTAATCAGTTACTTACTTTACTTTAATGGTAAAGTAAGTACATATAACTTGAAATTTTCTAGCTGCTTGCATTTACCTGAGTAATATTTAGTTTGAGAATATTATTTCATGAATAAAAGTTTTGATTCCTCTTCCCATTATAGAGTAAAGTTAGATGGAAAAAAACGTATGTAGACTGGTCGATTTGAGAAAAAAATTACGATTATTTTTCTTATATTGATCGATTGCAATTTAGTATTCGTTTTTATTTGTCTTTTTAAGAACAAAATAAAAATTTGCTTTTGATATTGATTTTATGAACATAAAATCTACAAATGTCTAGCACAGAGTCTGAATCTGAATCTGACTCCAAACCACTGTGGAATTCTTTAAAAAAAAACACCAAATCACGATTTAGATTTCACAATATTTTGCTTAATTGACACCCCTATTCATCTTATTCTGATGCGCCCGCTATTCTTGGCAGCAAACTTCCTGTTTAGCTGCAGTTAGTCTTAATTATTACTATAGACCAGGGTCCCAACCACCGGTCCGGGCCCAAAACTGGTCAGCGAGCCATCTGCTACCGGGCCCCAGAGAATCTCTTAAGATGTGTTTTATTTTTATTTTATAATTTATCGCTACTTCCTTGTGCTTTACTATGAAAATATTGTGCCATTTAACCAAATAAACTGCAAATTAAAGCAATAAGAGCTAAACATATGCACAGTAATGAGTTGTTTGCATTTTACGTTTTGTTATTGACGCTACCCAATCTCAACCGGTCCCCGGAAAAGAAATTTGTGACTGTATCGGTCCTTGCAAGAAAAAAGGTTGGGGACCACTGCTATAGACCATTAGAGATCGCCACGCAAGACAGACAAGTTAACATGTCAGTCACTTTAACAAAGCTAAACAGGAAGTGTGGTGCCAAGAAAAGTGGGCGGGACAAAATAAGGTGAATATAAAATTATACGGACATTTGTAGTTTTTGCTGCACTCGTTCAGATATAAGTTTGTGTCCTCCAATTACGATTATATTCTTTGATTTTGTGCAATACCGTTACTTAATGTTTAAACTTAACATTATTAATCAGAAGTTACATTTAGTAAATCTCCTCTACCCACCTCTGTATATTTGCCACAGCAGGATGTGAAATATCAGATTGGCTCAAAAAATAAAATAAAATCCATATTGGCTCATAGATACAGGGTTAGCTGTATCTATGAGTTTAGGAACAGGACATTTTGTTAATTTAGGCTTTGTAAATGTGTGCTAACCTCATCAAGGCAGAACTGTGTTAGGAAAACTGTCTTCTAACAAGCTTGTCAAATACTTATTTAACATCAACTAAGGATTGTTGCCATTGCAGTTAATTCAAATCTATATTTTTAATCTAGAGAAAGTTTTAGTTGAAGGGCAGCTACTATTTATGATAGACTTAAGCAGTATTACAAAATGTTTAAGGCAAAAACATAGATTATGATTCATCTCTAATTACAAGGCTTCTCCAAACTAAATCTAGCATAAGTATAAAGTTTATTTCTATCAGCTCAAGCAAGCTAAAGTGATAAAATCTACTTTCTTTTGCAATCATTTTAACCACAAGATTAACAAACATAATGCGATCTTCTTCCAAATACTGTAAATTGTCTCCTGCCTTCCATCTGAACTTTTCAAAAAGCCATAAGAAATCATATTATATCGACCTAGTGCAGCTCGTTCGCCTGTTAGCGTCTAGAAGTACAGAGTAGCGGTCAGCCATTACTGTGCAGTTTAATTAATCCCAACGGGAGCTCTAATGTGAAGTGGAAGTGAGAAATAGTGCCAGACATTTAGCCATATCAATATTTTATCCGTGTTGTTTAAACTGTGATTTGCCTCAGGTCGTTTATAATGTAGCGGTTAATTAATAATGAGAAAATGAATTTATTGTGCCATTTAACACTTGTGTCTGTGTCATTAAAAACTGTGAGTAGCGACTTGTCTGTGAATAACAATTGTCACTTTTGTGGGTTAGAAGTCTATACCCAGTGTGAACATAAGTATTTCCAGTGCATCTGTTGTTAGGGAAGGTTTTAAATGGATTTTATAAGGTGATAATTTGAAAGCAACTTGTTTTCAGCATTTTTAGCAATACAATACGCTCTCCACGCTTTACGCTCTCCAGTTGGATTAAACGACTCATTTACTGTCTTCCTTTTACTGCTGTTGCTTGTCATTTTGACCAAAAATCAATTGAAGATTGATGTTTTATACTATATTGTTCAGGTGGAGCAAAAATATAAGTGTCTTTGACGTGGAATTTTCAATTGGCTTATGATTTTACATGGCTAAAAACTAAAAAATAGCGTTAATTAAAGCATGTGAGAACACTATAGAGTGATAAATTTGCCATTATTGACCCAGCAGTTTATCAGGTTGTTTTACGACTGTTTTGTTTACTTTTTTTATATTGTTTTGGCTAATTTATTCCTATGAAAGTTTAGCAGCAAACCTGCAGCAAACATGGTGGATTTGCCATTATTGTTATGGTACCCTTGTTTTTTGACTCTGAGCTCTGAAGCAAAGAACAGTGCAGTATGAACAGTATAAATAGCAGGTACAGTGACTTCAATACATTACAATGTTATACACAATAAAGCTTATGAAATTATTAAATGATTTATTTATTTTTTAAGAATGAAATGTATCTACTTGGTGTCTGATTGTGTATACAAATAGATGGTTTGTTCACTAAAATCCAGGAAGAGTGTTTGTTTATGCTGTAAAACATTTGTCAATCTGTGGTTAGCATGCTGACACCGCCCAACTTGGGTTAGCTATTAACCATGAAAACTCTTCAAAACACATTGAGGTGAATAATTCAGCGGCTCAGAAAGCTTAGGTGAGCAAAACATCTGACTGGTGCAAAATATTTAAATGAAATATTCTTGTTTGTTTACATTCTAAAGTGTGTACTACAGGTTTTTATCATTTACTAGTTATAACTTTCTTCATCAGATTAATGCCTTTTGTAAATATAAATTGTAGTTTTACATGAATCACAAACAAGTTTGTAAAGAAAAGTTTTAAAAAATAAATTTGGAAAAAACAGATAGCAGAGCAAAGTTCTAAATCGATCCACTTTCAAACTAGGAAAATTATAGAAAAACACAATTAAAAAAAACAGTAAAACATTCAACAAAATAAGTAAGTTAAGTCTGACTTTTGTCAAAAAAAAAAAAAAAAAACAACATACTGTTTTCTTAGAAGAGGTTTAATCCAGGTTAGTGCAAGATAGTCTAGTCTGGAGTTGGAAGTGAGCTGGTTGCCATGGTAATGAGTTTTAACTGTTGCTAAACTAGCCTAAACTGTTATATTTTTTATTTAACCTTTGCCCAAACCTTTTCCTAACCTTACCCATTTGCTAACCTTTTTTCTAAACTTACCCTTCTCCTAAACTAATCACCGCACCCCTGACCCGACAATAGATTACCTTTAGTCCAGTGTACCACATGGTTGCTAGGTAACTTCCTATGATGCCTCATTTTTAATCAGGAAATAAACTTGTAATTGTTGAAAAAAACTGGGATGAAATTGTAAATGATTAGAAAAATCTGAATAATGTCAAACTGTCTTCTAGTGAAATAAGTGATCCAAATTGTCACATTCACTTAAAGATGTCCACAATCAGATATATCACATTTAGGTTTTCAACAGCTATAGCCAACTATTACATACACTAAGTTAGCCTCTGAATCACACACTTGTTTATAGGTTTATGTCGGTCTAGTCTGTACCTAACACATTCACAGTTTACCAGTGATGCAAAAGCACCTTTTAAAACACCGGGTGTAGGTAAAACACCACCTCCTTTCGCTCCGAGCTGAGGTCATTCAGTCCCTGTTGGTAACACACTACACCTGTGTCCTGTCTGTGAGGCGACAGTCAAGGTGGCAGCGAAACAGAGCCAAAACACGCACAGGAAAAGACCAGTTTGCATGGGTGGGTTTTCTCAACACATCAAAACTTCCCTGTCAAAACGCGGCCCCCCTGTGGTGCAAGTTGCTTATTTTGTAATTGAAGCCAGCCGTAATGCTACTTTACCCATGTCGTCAGCTTTCCTTGACAGACTGTGTATTAAATCATGTGTCAAAGCTGATGCCAGTGTGTTTTTGTGTAGATGTTATGCAGATGACATCATATCATTGTAATTGTCAGTAGCAAAAATGAATGAGAGTCAGTGGAGACGACTTAGTTAAAAGCAATTGCAGTCTGATAGTAATTATAAACAACCATGACTACTACTGAATACTGGGTTTGTATGTGACATGTAATTAGAGAAAATCATGTAAACAGTGGCAGAAAAGCAGAAAAACTGCAACAGGATTTCTGTTTCTTTCACATTTCTCTCTGACACAGAATTTAGGATCACGCCCAGTTCAACACATTACCTTTTTTATCTTTAAATATATGTTATTTATCCATTTGATGAGTGAATATTTTGTTGTGCAACAGTAAAAATGTCCTAAATTAAAAAAAAAAAACTACATCTTTTAAAACTATTTTTTCTAAGTATACAGTTAATATTGTGTATCTGATATGATATTTATGAATATATCTCACTAAAGTCTGCCAATAGAAAGCCCAGAAGAACGCTACACTAATATTGCCATTTTAAGCTAACAGTTAGCAGCCGGAACTAGCTTAGCTTAGCAGGAATTTACGGCTTTGTATTAGTGACAAATCTTTACATTTATTTTTCTGGTTGGAATCTGTAAGGAAGTTTTGTGTGTTATAGTTTTGTTTTTTTCTGTATTAAATAAAACTTTCAACACAAATAAAACAATAGTAAGTAAAGCTAAAGTGGGCTTCTGTATGAAGAATGTCATTAGTCAATGCTAGTTGTTTCTGACTATATTTTCATTACTTAAATACCAGAAACAGCTAAAAATTTATCTTTCAGTTGTAACTTTAGATCTCCAACACATGAGATGAAAAAAAGTCCATTAAGAAAGTTTAATAACATTTATTTTTGATAAAATTGCGTGAAATCTGACTTTCTACACTCATAAAAACGATGACCTCAAAGTTCTCTTCTGATTGTTGCTAAGTTTACAAGTTAATATTGTCACAATTATCTACATTTATATAAGAAAGCACATGGTTAAATCCACTTGCGTAGCACATCTCGGCAAGCGGGATGCACATCATCTTTTGACTCAAATTCACACTGCTGTTACCAAACAACTAGCTAAAGTCTGCACTGTTGCCGTGAAAAGTAGAACATTTCTGGCAAACAAACACTCCTTGGAGGAATAAAATTGCCCAAATAGTTAAGAAACACATTTCATCAGGGGTTCTTATCATACTTTTGCCACTCAGCCAGAATGTTGACAAGCATTTTTTCAAAGAATGCCAACCTCTATTGCACATGTGGACTTATTTAAATAAAAATGCAAATAGTGATGTCATTACACCAGTTTGAGAAATGTCATGCGTGAAAGTCATGCAAATTTATGGCTTCGTGTGGAATGAAATGCTTAATAATGTTGTAAATACGCTTTGAGTAACTCGATATGCAGCTCTCTTTTGTCTAATTCAATAAACTCGGATCACGCTCCCTGGCAGCTCACAAAATGTCAAGATTAAAATGAGTTTTGACTATGAAATATGTCAACTAAAACATTTACGTTGTTATGTGAAGGCAGCCAGATTGTTATTATAAATTATGATCTGTTTTGAGTTTTGGTCAAATTTTGCTTTTATGTTTACGATAGTTACACATAAGAATGAAAGCTTATGCTTAACTTACCGCTGTCTCTCACTGGTGTGTGGTTACATTTAATGGGAGCATGTGTTTTTTCTAAATATTAATTATAACATTTGTAGATCAGCAATGTGCATAGTGCTCATTATAAAATACAAATTTGATCTTCATGTTCATAAACTGCTCAACTGATAACCGCTTTTTCATTGTAAAATTTAATTGTAACAAGCAGCAGATTAAAAATAACACTTTAACTTTATTTTATTTTAAAACCCCTACGTGCTCTATAAGGTTCAACTCCCCGGGGCCTTTCTATGTGGAGTTTGCATGTTCTCCCCATGTCTGTGTAGATTTCCTCTGAGTGCTCCGGTTTCTTCCACCACTAAAAAGTAAACAGGATTTTCTGAGCACAGCAGGATAAAATGAAAATACAGGCATGAATCAATCCAAACATAACTAATGATGGGAAAACATTGTTTAAGATTATGTATTGTCATTGTGACAGAAAAAACAACAAAATTCAATTTGGTGCATCTAATACAAGGCTTTTCAAATCGCGGCCCGGACGCCAAATGCGGCCCACTAAGCAGTATGTTTTGGCCCAGCATAATAACAGTTGGTCATGGACAGAACAATATTGGCGTTGTTTGTTGTTTTTAGTGCACAATGTTAAGTCTCTTATTCAGTATCCTTTTGTGCGTCATTTGAACTAGATTCTGTTATGTCTTTTAAATAGTTAAAATCTTGAAGTCCTGACTTAGTTCTGGTTCAGATTTTGTGCTTGAGTCTTGTTCAAGACGTGGTTTACATAACCCAAAAGTTTAATCTTGGTCACTGGGTTTGTTTAGGCTTAGTCTTGTTGTCATCCTGCTTTTATGAGTAAAAAATAAATTTCTAGTAAATAGTACTATTTTCAGTTGTTTCAATTGTAGACCGGCCCTCAGACCCCAGCCTTTGGAAAAATCGTGCACTTTGGTAAATATAACTGAATAACCCGGGATCTATTATAACATGGTTTTCAAAGTCAGGAAAATGTAATTTACATAATTACATTATGTAAATTACATAATGTAATTGTGTAAATTTATACATTTCTAATTTATACATTTCTAACATACATTTATAATTTTATACATTATAAATAATGATTTATAATGTTGTATAAATCATTATTTAACAATAATGATTTATACAACTTTTCAACTAACTAGCTTACTTTGTTAATGTAAATAAAAAACATAAACAAATAAGAAATGTTTTAGTTGCTAAAGTAAACCAAATATGTAACCACTTGAGGAATCCTGACTGCAGTATTAAATCAGCTTTAAGTTTGATCATTTTCTGTTATAAGTGAGTGAGAGAGCTGTTGAGTAGACCTGCCAACAGTCAATACCATATCTAAATCAATTCTGTACTAAAGCATAGTTGGCAGGAACCGATAAAAAACATTGAAGTTTAGTTACAGGCATGACACCGCGCCGCCTGACGCATTTTAAAATCTTTCTTTAACTTTTTATTTTCTTTTCTGACAAAACGCCACATCAACGACCTCCATTTAAAAGTGGTTATGACTCAACGTGAATAAATAAAAATACACTTATCTCGCTAGAAAACATCTTAAAAGAAGTATAAAGCTTAACACAGCAGGCCAGAAGTCAAACTACATCCTGTATTTGTCAATTTCTTGATAAATAGCAACTTAAAACTATTATAAACATTTACAACTGGGACTATGTGACCAAACTGTAACATAATTAGCAAATAGTTACATGGGATTTAAGTAGGCTAGCGTTTTAGTATTGACCCTATTTTGTCCCGCCCACTTTTCTAGGATTTGCACTTCCTGTTTAGCTCTGTTACAGTAGTTTACATGTTTGTCTGTCTGTCTTGAGGGGCAATTTCAAACATATGTAATGTCAGTTAAAATAAAACCATCGTCTGAAGTCTACAGGCTAAATGCAGCTAAACAGGAAGTACACTTCCTAGAAAAGTGACTGGGACAAAATAAGGTCAATTACCATTTAATTTTTAGCCTTAAAGTTGGGGTATATAACTTTTTTAGTTGTAAAGTAAACTTTGTGTTTTCCACCAAAAAGTCTATGATAAATGCAGCACTTTGTGAAAAAATTTGTCCACAGAGTACTCTCTGAATCAAATAATGAAGAATTTAGTTCTAATCAGGAGCAGAATGCAGTGTTCTGATTGGCTGAGCTTCGGTGGTCCTCTCCAGATTCATTTAAAAAGAGAAGAAAAGAGGGTTTTAAGTCAAAATTGCAACCAAAACTTAACACATATTGATATTAAAAATATGTCGAAGGATTTATCAGAGAAAGTTGTCAGATTTAAAGCCTAAATGTGTTTGCTGTGTGAAAATCACCTACCCCACCTTTAACCAGCCTTCTATTTTTATCTATAAAACACAATATCCCTGGGTTTGTTTATTTATTTTTTGTTAACAGTTTTATTACCTTTTGTTATGATATTGCTACAAAAAGTCTGAGAATATGTCTTAATGAGGCAAAACAATAGCTATTGCTTTAAAATCCGACAAATCAAAACCTACTGGTAAAGTATGGAAGTATGGATTTTATCATGAATCCAGCTGTGTTTTGCTGACAATACAACATTATAACTGATAAAAAACTGTATAATAAAGACCTTTTTAACAGGCAGTCAGTGAAGTGTTCTTGCCAACCAAAGAATGAGCAAATGTTTCATCTTGAAGTATAATCCTGCATTTTAAATTGACCTTGTTATTGATCCGTGATACGCTTCTAACAGGCAAATCAAAACCACACAAGTTATCGTTATCGAGCCGTAGCGTTTTAATGCAGACCAAGAGAACATAAATTTGCCCGGTGCGTAGGGCGTCTGTGTGGTAAGTCTCAGTCACCACAACATCTCATTATAACGTTACGAGGCGGTGCGGGTAATAACAAAACAAGCCAAGCGTAACCACAAGTTTACTGCCCCGAAACACTGCACTGACATATTATTGGATTGAGCTGGAAAATATGATCGGAAAGATGCTGTCTGTAGTTTGGAGCTTGGATTTAGATAGTAAATATTGCATAAATGTGTGGAAATTGATTAAATTGTCTTATTTTTTATTGAAAGCCACTGATCAAAAACATATGAAGGGTTTTGTTCACTGCAAAAGTGTTATAAGACTTGATGTAAAGGACTAGAATTCAAAGTTATTCAAAGTTACTTGTTAGATGAATTGATTAACTTGTTGCAGTAATGCAGCATAAATTTATTGTTTCTGTGTTCAATATGATTTAACTTGAAAATGATTTGCCAAAGGTGTATGTAAAAATGGACAATTGCTCCATCGGAAAATTCAAAGACACAATCCTAATAGGTGGAAACGAAGAAAAGTAAAATGCATCAGACATCCTTTTTGCCTTAGGCTTGCAGTAAATTACAATCAAAGCTGTCTCACTAATAATTTTAGGCTTTAAATAACTTTGATGAACATTAAGTTAAGCTGCCATTTTCTGTTTAAAAGAGCTGTTTGTCATTACCTGGCTTCCATATTTCAATAAGCTAATATTTACTTATTTATGACAAGCCATATCTATGGAAAGGTGAGTCCGCATGAAGCTTGTTATTCCATCTTTGTTTAACAATAAAACAAAGACTACACTGCGAAAACATATTATCTGGTCTTGGTTAAAACTACTAAACTGAAACATTCACCTTCATTTTTGTAGTTTTTACCAGACTAGACTAAAATCTTTTTAGTTTTGTGATTTATAAGAGGTTTGCCATTAAGATGGGTAAAACAATTCACTCTACTGACAAATATTCTGGCTTGCAATATGATCAAATATATCAAAACAAGAATTAAGATTAGAATCCAGATTTCAAAACATTATAACTGATACTTTTTGGCTATAGTTTGGCTATAGTTAAAGATGAGGAATTGAATAAATGCATGATGTAAGTTTAATGTCTTGCTGATAAACATGTAATGCAGATCTGGGCAAATCATGTTGTAATCAGGGAGCACACTTCTCATTTTTAAGAAGTGTTTTTTGATTGATTTACCTCTTCAGTATGTGACTGTACTTGTGTTCTTAGTAAATATCGAAATAGATAGAAATCATAATAGATCAGAAGGAATAGTTACATCATTGATTGCAGTTGTCTGGACTTGAATTGACTGGATTGATTCTCAGGGAAGAATAATTGTCCATAATTGCCCAAAATAATGTCCCACCTTTGATGCAAAGCTGAATTTACATATTAATAAAACAAAAGTACTTTCAACTTCACCACTTTATAGTCTGAACCTTTGTGTGAAGCAGCCCTGAGACTACATTTTCATTTATTCTTTCTCCACAAATCGTCTAAATTTGAATATTTTGCCCTGAATCCTCTGTATTCGTCACTTCTCTTCCTCTCTCTATTTTTATCCTCCCGGTTCTCTCCTGTCCATCAGCAGCACACTTCACTTTCTCTGGTGCTTTTGCTCAGGGCTTCTCAGTGACGCAGGAAAGGAAAGAGTCATCAAATTATATTCTGCAGAGCTGGGCTGAGCTGTGGGAGTTATACGTGTTATTAAAGTCCCCGCTGTAGATCTGTTAATGTCTAATGTTATAATTAGAGGCTGGTTATTATGCCTTAAGAAAAGTGTTATACTTAACTTGGCACAATCTGAATAGAAAATGCATTTGTTCCCTTTGCACACTTACAGAGGACGTATAATTACAAACTTGAGTGCTCCTTTATCATTAGTGTATAGTATTCAGAGCTGGAGTGCTTGGAAAAAGGGTTGTTTTCACTTACCCCTTATCATATAGCGGTTAAAATGAAATGCAACATAAAAATAACACTTTAAATTAGTAAAAAGGCCTTGAATGCACACTAAAAACATGTCCGGTGGCGCCTTTTCTCTGCCCATGACTATAAATGGAAAGCTAGAATCTGGTACAAGCATCTCTGCCATTGTGCTTAATGTAATTGTCCTATTAGATATTAAACATTACCTTCAAAATAGGAATCCAATTTTTCAAAATTTAAAGTTGGGGTAACTAACTTTTTTAATTGTAATATAGTTAATGTTCTGTTTTCCACTAAAAATGCAGCACTTTGTGAAAAAACAAGACCACTGAGTACTGTCTGAATCGAATAATGAAGAAGTTTAGTTCTGATCAGGAGCCGGATTGGCTGTGCCTGGGTGGTTCTCTCCAGTTTCACTTTGTTGTTTGCAAAAAGACGTTTATTGATCATAATTGCAACCAAAATTAATACATGTCGATATTAACCAACCATGTGTGGAAGGATTTATAAGAGGAAGTTGGCAGATTCCCGCACGGTCTTTCTGTGAGGAGTTTGCAGGTTCTTCCACGTGTCTGGGTGGTTTCCTCTGGGCACTCAACCAATAACATGCAGGTACTTTCATTGTATGCCAGATTAAATGGAGACCGCCTCCAACTGTTCGGCTGTATCCTGCAGTTCACTCACATTTTCTTTTAGATTTTTTCTCGTATTTATACTGTAATTTCTGGATTATAAGCCGCTACTTTTGTCATGAGCTTTGAACTATGCGGCTTATAAGGCAATGCAGCAAAATGATAGATTCTCATAGACTTACTATTAACAAGTGTGGCCTATTATGTACTTTATCATTTTTCTTACTTAAATCTAGTAGGGCAGAAATTACCAGTAATTTGGTTGCTAGGTAACTTTTATATATGTTTGCTGCAACAAATATAAACTTAGAAAAATTGTGTGTAAAAAAGCAAAAATGTTTAGTGAATGCTTAAATAAAATCATGTTCACTATGTTTTACTGAAAAATGTAGTCCAACAGATGCACTTTATCCAATTAAATCAATTTAGTTGTTTGCACAAACCAAACTGTAAAAGGATAGGTCCTTTTATTGTACACTTCATTTTTAGTTAAGGTCATGCAGTTGTTTCATGCTTATGTGAGACATACAGTAGGTTGTTGTAATGTGTTGTAATCTGATAACGGGCAAAACCAAAAATCATACAAATCTGATTTACTAATGCTCCAGCTAAAGGGTGTGCCATACATAAATGCTATACTGTATGTCTGGTTGCATAAGTCTTTCCTAAAGTTTCACCGTGTAACTTTCCTGAGCGGTCGCCATGTATCCTGTGACAGACACATGTTTACAATCACTAAAACACTCTCCTCAACCACTCTGCGCTTTTAAAATAACTCTATTTTCAAGCGCAAATGTTTACCTTAGACACAAATGCCATAAGCTAAAAGCAAAAATTAGAGCTCATTTAATCCTGGTTTGGGTTTGGAGACAAAACACTCGCGAAAACCACCCACTTGTCGTAAACATCTCCACTGGCAGACTCTGCGGTTTGTTCATTAGCACGAGTTTTGTTCCTGTTTTACTTCAACCAACACTTGTCTGGCAACGCCCACTGTCACATTTCCCCTCAGTCTTGTCCGTGCCCTTTAATTACACCTCAAAATGTCAACAAAAACCATCTTCAAATCTTGTTTTTGTATCATTCTTGCTTGGACTTTCTCTCTGCCGTGTTGCCAGTTGGTGGATTCCAGTGCGACAGATAAAGTGTAGGTGTGGTTGCCAGGTTGGAGGCGTCGGTAAACAGCGTCTGGCCGTACATGATAAATCTGCTGCAGACATTTGTGCGTTGACCAGAATAGAAGGTTGACCTATAGGAGGCAGTGACTTTGAAGAGCTGTAGAGATGAGAGAGATGACGCAGACACTTGGCTCTGAAAGCTCTGAGTGAATTCACATTTATTTATAAAACTTGGCAAAAGAAAAGCCCAAGAGGAAGCCAAAGTAATCTTATTGATCCGCCACAAGGAAATTACAAGTTTTCCCTTAGGCTTTCTCCCTATTTTTACACTGACAAAAATACTTGTTTTTTTGTGTGTGAAATATATGAAACATTTTCTATCCAACTGACCAATTTCTCTCAGACATTGTTCAAATCAAGTCTGTCTAAATCTGTGTTAGTAAGCATTTCTTCTTTGCTGAGAAAATCAATCCTACCCCACAGATGTGACGTATCAACATGTTGATTAGACATCATGAATACTAAAGATGTGCCCTATAGGCTGGCCGCAATAAAAAGACACTGACTGAAATGCTCACTTATGTTATGTCCACCAGAGCTGCTGCACCTGCCCTGCCACAGATCTCCTGCTGTCTCTCTGAAACACACAGCACTTTTTGAAACTTTTTGATTTAGATCAGTTTTTAACAGGACAAGTTTGGACTTCAACCAGCTAAGATGTGAGACCTCTGGTGTTCAACAGACATGAGATAAGTATCCTAAAGTCAGATTTGTGAAAAGAAGATGTCTGTTTTTCTAGTAACCATGGACAATAAGCAAAAAGCTAATGCTACCTTTGGACCTCTGTAATAGATGCAGCAGACGAGAGCCGTCTCTTTGACCTCCTCTATTAGAGACTCAAACGTCTGAATCCAGAGAGACTCCAGTTTGAGGCCAGATTTTCTAGTGAAAATACTTTGAATCTTGTTATTTGAAACACCTTGTGAAGAACCGACATAAGTTAGGATTATGTGAATAGAGTTGTTTTTCTTCCTCTTCCATGGAGATGGGACATGAGGCTCTGGATGTTTGCTAGCTTTGAAATCTAAAATGCTACCGAACCTTTGCATCTGCTGCAGCAGAGGCTTTTCCAGAGAAATATTTTGAGAGGATGGCCTTACTGTATCACCGACTATCTATCTATCTATCTATCTATCTATCTATCTATCTATCTATCTATCTATAGCCAAGCATTTTGCAGTACATTGAACTGGATGTTTCTTTATATTTTTGTTGTGTGTGTAATTATTGTTTTTTTTTCTGGCAAATATATCTATTTGCATTCCATAAAGTGATGGGTTAAGAGTGGGTAAGTGTAATGTAGCTAGTCATTACATAGGCCCTAAGGCCTTCAGAAATCCAACAGGGATATTTGTTTTATCTTTTCAGCTGTAATTTGTTTTTCCACAAGTTAATTTTCCAGGTGCAGTGCATGACAACATTAAATATAAGTGTCTTGCCCAGATTCTTAACAAGAGTACAATGCCAACAAACACACTTTGGTCTGTTGAAAGAATCTAACACATAAGAATATGATGCACTGTGTAACTTTGTCTTAAACCACAAGGCTGACGAGAGACATTCAAGGGCATCTGGTAATTAGATTAGCACTAAAACAGCCGTTATATATGCACAAACGGCTATCATCCATACAACCAGCTGACTTTGGCAACTCAACACAAATAATCAAATCACAGTGCTGGTAGTTTTTACTTTCACTTGACCAAAACAAGTAAAGAAAAGTAGTAAAACAGATAGGCTCTCTAAATTCAGTAAGTCAAAAGACAAAAATTAAATGTTGAGCAATTTGGAAAATGGAAAAAAATACCCAAATATAAAGTATGTTTTTCTGCTCTTAATGAAGTGGTGAAGTTTGTGTTCCTGGCAAAAATGTGGCACAGGTAAATCTTTCTGTGAGTGTCTCTGTGGTCCGATTATCACCCCAAAATGTGTCTGTTCTACCATTTTCCCTTCATAAAGCTGCCACCACTGCCTCCTGTGTCCTGGTGCGTCCTCTTGTCTCTTTCTAAATTAGATCAGGACTAAACATTAGGACATCTGTAGCTCCAGGGGTCAAGGCTATGTTACCCTTTCATCCAAAATCACACCTGTTTGGCACAAAAAGCTGTTAAACTAAGCCAGAGCTGTTACAATTGAACCAAATGTCATTATCCTATTGTAAAACCTGTTTATTGTAGTGTTATATAATCCTTTACTTTTGTTTGTCTCAGATGAATTTGGGTCATTTTTACAAAGCAGGTCTGACATGGAAGAATTTGTGCTTCTGAGAGTGGAGAAAATTATTGTTAAATCTAAAAGAAAAATTTAATATTTTACGCCAATTTATGCGAAAAGTATAATATAGTCACTGCAAACCAGTCATGCTGCCTAATTTTGCCTTTTGTTCTCAAACCTGTCATCGCTCTGAAAGCCTTTGTTCATTAATTGGATACTCTCATTAGTCTCATTCTTTTCAAGCATGTCCGGGAATCTGAAAGGATGAGGTCCTTCTGCAAATGAAAAAAATCTATTAAAATAAGAGAAAAAAAAGAAAGCGTGATAAGTATTTTACAAAATGCCAGATGTGTGGTGGTAAGTTCACTGAAAATGTCCAAAAGTATGGGCTATTGTTATGTTAGAGACATGTTCTTTATGTATCTATTTACCATAATTTCCAGATTATACGCCACTACTTTTTTCACAAGCTTTGAACTCTGTGGCTTTTACAGCGATGCAGCTAAATTATAGATTCCCATTGACTTTCAGCAAACAAGTGAGGCCTGTAAACATTCTTTTTCTTTCTCTTTAAATCTAGTTAGTGAGGCTTATTTATCAGGTGTGCTTTGCTCAGTTGTGCAAAAAGTAGGCTCTGGTATTTGGATAGGACAGTGCATATTAGTAAGTCTGTGAGCTGTTGCTTGGTCCCCGATTTTTGCTTGTAAACAGGAATAATTAATTTAAGACGTTCTACATCATTTGCTGACTTATCTACATTCTGAGCCTCTGAATTGTTCATCACAATATGGTTAACCGTTTTTCACAGCTGTTACAGGCTGGAAGAAGTTCTTTGTACAGAGCGAACATCCATATTGAGCAACTCTCGACCTTTCACAAAGCCGTAAACTTATCCTATAACCTGTTTTAACCAAGCCCTAATCCTAACCCTAACCTTACTAATCTTTGTGATGTAAATGTTGAAAACAACAACAACAACAACAACAACAACAACAACAACAACAACAACAACAACAACAACAGACAAATAGATTGAATCGGTGTAGGGTAGCTGATTTTCACACTGCAAACAAGATCTAAATCTGACAGCTTCCTCTCATAAATCCTTTTGGTTGCAATTATGGCTTAAAAACCCTTCTTACAAGCTGCAAAGGGAAACTTAAAAGGACCGCCCAAGGACAGCCAATCAGAGCGCAGCACATGGCTCCTGATGAGAAATAAAAGTCTTTATTATTCAATTCAGGCAGTACTCAGTGGTCTCATTTTTTTCCACAAAGTGCTGCATTTATCATAGACTTTTTAGTGGAAAGCACAAAATTGACCAATTTACAACTAAAAAAGTTACCTACCCCAACTTTAACAAGATATCTATGACAGGATAAAACTGATTTAAAGTTATTTTATTGTAAATTATCGGGCAGAGTCCCTAAATAGGAGCAAAAAACACAAAACACAGACCAAACATCATCTCCTGACCATGGACTGTGCTTCTGACACAGTCTGAATGAGACTGTGTTGACATGGAAACATAAGCACATCCTTTCCCTTAAGGACGGATAAATCAACATTCAATAAAACATCAACAAACACACAATATTGCACTGCATTACATGATATAAACCTTACACACACATGGCAACACAATACAATAGGGACTACAACAAAACAGAGCGCAGGAAACAAAAGCACAATCTGTGGTGTATGATTGGTTTGTTTTTAACCATTATTTAGGAGTTGTTTTGAAGGTTGGGTAGTTGGCACAATAAATCAGATCTAAAATGAAGTCTGCAGCACTGAGTTCTAAATAAGGTTTTACCAAAACGAGGAAGAACACAGAAAATGTGACTAAAGTTGAAGTAGTTATTGTTCTGATGACTGTATGCTTATGAATTCTCTTACTGACAAAGGCATTAAACTTCTTCAGATTCAAATTCTGATTGAGGCAAACCAGTGACCAAGGACTACGGTTAAGAATTCACTTTGCAGCTATTTTTAGAAATTCTTATTAATGAGCGCTGCCCTGTTCAAATAAATAAATAAATTGGGTGTAGAAATCTGTCTCTCTCACTTTCTCTCTCTGTCACTCATTCTCAATCGCACACATCGTCTTTTTTTCAGTTTCTCTCACACACAGTCTCTCTCTCCTCTCTCTCTCTCTCTCTCTCTCTCTCTCTCTCTCTCTCTCTCCCACTCTCTCTCTCTCTCTCTCTCTCTCTCCCACTAGTACAGTATTATAGATCGACTTTTCAAACAAAAAAGTGAAGCAATCCTACAATTCTATCAGCATATCAGCTCTCATCCCAAACAGTCATACAGTATACTGACTCATGAGGCTCTTTCTGAGATAGAAAAGATCTCAGTCACAGTCTCTGCAAAAGAGTTAATCATTTTGGTTTACAGTATAACTTTAAATGACTTTTAGCCATGAAGTATACACATACTGTATATATAAAAAGTGAAAATCTATGTTTCAGTCATAAATAGAAATGTTTTTCGTAAATCAAACCTGAAACATTACTAAAATTCACCTCTTTAATGACTTGCACTTTAACTATTTGTACTTTACTTTAGTATATTTTATTCTGAATACTTTCGCTTCACTACATTTGAGAGCAGGTATCTGTACTTTTAACTTCACACATTTTGAAAAGGACTAAAAAGTAAAAGTACTTTTCTGTACTTCTGAGAGTGTCTGAAAAGGTGACAACTGGCTAAATAAACTAAGCTGTCAATTCTGTTGCTTCATCTGACCAAATAATCTGACTTTAGTAACTTTTGGACCAAAATAAGAAAAAAAATAAATGTACACATTGGACTATAATTTGGCTACTTTAAACATATTTTTAAGGCATAAAACATAAATATATCCCAATCAAGAATGTTCCAAAGTAAAATATAAGTTTCTGCTTCTATAATTGATTTTTCACCTCAAAAAGTGCCACATGAAACATCTCAAAATCTGTAGGAATACTTTGACTTTTTACTCTAAAAGTACATTTTTCAGCTAATACTTGTGTACATTTTTGCCCTGTGTATCTGTACTTTTACTTAAAAATTGAGTACTTCATCCACCACTGATGACTTGAAAGAGCAGCCCCAAAAAAGGCAACCCGCGACCATCAAAATTCATAGAGACTAAAAAAGAAGAAGCCCAAAATCGCAATAAAGATGGGACTTTTTATTATGATATTGCCCAGCCCTTTGGAACCCCATGAATATCCCCTTAAATAGTCAATGTGCAAAGTAGGTAACAGTAAGTTTAAATGTGCAGTTTCACATTTACTACAATTCTCCAGTCGTAACTTCCAGGTGGTTTATTCTGTCAGGACATAAGCCTTGAAATATCTGCTTCTCACTGTTTTACCCTCATATATTTGGTTCTCCGCCCTGATCCTCTTTTTCGTGACGCCTCTGTTTTAGTTTAGTCATTTTACCTCCATCAGAGCATTACTCAGCCCGCTCTCCCCCTCTCTCCCCCCTTTCTCTCTCTCCTTCTCCACCCCTTCACTTTATAAGAGTTCACTCAAAACACTGGCTCACTTCAGGCTGGACTGGACGTTTCAGCTCAAATAGTAAATTTTTAGCGGTGTAATTATACATAAAGTGTGAGTTATGTTTGTCCAAAGTTTCTGCAGTGTGATGTGGATTTGTGGATGCTTCGCTGCTTCTGTAAACGATGTTGAATATGAGACAAACTGTGGAGAAAACTACGACAATGAAATCTCACTGGATCAAGAAGGTAAGGCTCTATTCGAGAATTTATTTTATTTATACATTTTTTATTTATTTAATTTTCATATGTTGCATAGATATTTAGAAAAACGTGTACAATATAAACAGTAAAAAGGCATTTTAAATTAAAAATACAAAAGTAAAATTTCCACCTGAAAGTTTGTAGCCAATTAAACTCATATACAGCATTTACTTAAAACAGTTAAGTTACACTAACACAAACAGTCAAGTTTAAATCACATCAAAATGTAAGTACATTTTCTGCATTTATGTTTTAAGTGAATTAAACTGAGCTGTCTGTCATGTGTAAGCTACAATCACTCTTATAACTTATAACTTAAAAGTTGAAAATCTTTACCTCATTTTGTCAAGTTTTATTAACACAAAAATTGAAGTTAATATAACTTAAAATAGATCATTTTGTATTTGCAGGTCCTTTTACTATATTTTGGTAACATTTCATTTAAAAGTTGAATGAGACAGCACATTGGCTCTTGGTAATTGTCTCTATGTTTGCACTGTTCTTGTCTTTAAAACAGCCTCTTGAAAATCATACTGTGGCATCTTTTATGTTAGAACTTTTCAAAATGTGCTTCCCATGTCAGGAATTGAATTAGAGCTCTATAAGTACACTGGAGAAATTATCAAACTGATCCTGTCTGATACGCGAACACTGCAGAAATGCTCAAAACAAGACTTTTGGACTTAAAAACAGAGCAGAAGATCTCGGAGATCTGCCAGTGACATCACAAAAGTGGGAAATTCAAAATTTTGTGATTTTTTAGGTTCAGAGAGAAAGAATAGTATCTCACAGAAAAAAGCTCAACTGTGTTTTTGATGAGAAATAATGTTAGAACATAAGAACACACAAAAAATACATTTTGCATAGTGTCTTTTAAAATCAGCTGACCTTTGGTACAAAAATATATTTACACAAATACAAAAACAATATGAACCAGCCAGGAGTGCATTACTGTATGTTTTCTTGCTCACTATTAGATTTTTGGTGATACACAGAAATCACAATATTCACTTTGATTAAAGGTGCACTATGGAACTTTTTAAAGGAGGGTATTCCATCTGCTTGTCTCCACTGAAATAGTAATGATTTGGTGAATATTTTCCACAATATGGCATTACACCACGTATGGATTTTTGTGGAGAAAAGAAGCAAGTGCCACTAGGCAAAGTTACACATCAGATCTGTGAAAAGGTGAGCTTGTAAGAAACCATGTTTCCAAGTGTTTTGGAGCAATATTAACTCTGTGATGAAAGATGAATTTACTGCCATAAAGTGAGAATTCTATATAAAGCAGTAACCTTCACAGCAGTGGTGTCAAACCTGCGCGATTGTAAAGCGCTGTGAGTGCCTTGAAAAGTGGGTTTAGGTTCTGATTATTATTGATAGTGACCTGCTGATAAAAGTTCAGAAATTTTGAACTACAGGTCCCACAGAACACTGCAGCTTAGCTGTGTCCTGTGTGTGAAGTGCAAAAAGGGGAGCCACAGAGCAGAATGGATAATAAGCCTAATTTAAAGGATTCTATTGTTGAGATGTGACTATGAAACCTCTAAAATGCATTGGATTGAAACAAATGGTGTACAATTAAAAATTTCTATCTATTCTTGGAAAAACAGCCTGTGCAATACAAAAAACAAAACAAAACAATGCAATGTAATGTGATATGCAATAAAAATGGGAACAAATGTGTTATGTTAAGCTTTATATAGCATAATTGTCATGTTTGAACAGGTAGGCCTATATTTTAATATGTGGCTTTATTATAGCCTATTTGACACACTTGACAAACTTGCAGCAAACTAGTGTATCTGTAATGTTATGTGCTTAAGCAAATACCATTATTATAAGACCTGTTTATTTGCCCCCCCCCTCCAACAAAACAAACCAAGTCATACAAAGTTTGTGTAGTCTTACAAACTTCTCTGTTTCATTAACTCCTGACAGACTCTCCATCTTTGGACCGTTGCCGTGATGACGCCCCCCGCTGGGACAAGCTCTTCACGGCCCTAGAGGACTCGCACATGCGCCAGAACATGCTGCTCTCGTCCGTGGAGCAGGTCTGTGGAGGAGGCGTCGCACCCGTCAAGATGCTCTGGGACAAACTGACCAAAGGGTGCGCCGCCAACGTGGAGAGAATATGCAACGCGCAAGCTGAGCAAATCCACTCGAAAACACAGCGGGAGTTTGTGAATGTCATGAGTTATAACGCAGACATGGAGAGGAATCTGAATTTAACGCTGCAGCACATTTTACACCAGAGTCATCAGACCAACGCCAGACTGAAAAGGCTAGAAGACAGTCCAAAAATATCACCTCATCCCACTCTGGTGACTAGAGCGTACGGGACCACAACTTTAAAGGAGCAGGAAGTGGAAAATCAATGGCTGGACAAAGGCTCGATCGGGAAAACCCTCGTCACCATAGCGACGGAGCTGCAAAGGATTCAAGTCCAGCTCAGCGAAGTGATCGAGGAAACGAGAAGGAAGGACAAAGGAGACACATGAAGGAGATATAACTGTGGAGTGATGTTTTGCACTTATTCAACTCAAACTGCTTTTGTTCTGTACATATTTGTAAGTTTGACAGTATTATCCTGTATTACGCTCATCAGTCGTCTTGCAGGTTGAGCCTTGCCTTGCCAATGAAAATAATTGAAAAACATGGCTGCAAAATTGAAAACTGAATCAAATTGTGGCTTAACATGACAGCTACTTCACCTGTCCATCCAAGTACTGCACAGGCCCAACCTGCTTAGCTTTCTCAGATCTGAGGGATCAAGCTTTTATGAGCACAAATTAATAGGATTTTTTAAACACTTTTTAAAGTTATTACAAGTCCTTCTTTAGCGTTTCAAGGTAAATGGTCAAAATCTAGTGTCACTTATGTCTCAGCTGTCAACACCAGCTTTATCAATGCTTATATCTACCAAAAAACAAATTTAGGCGGAAATTAGATTCTGTTTTTCTTTTGTTTGGACAAAGTTCTCACTTCTGATCAGATCCTGTTAGTCATCAGAAGCTAAAATTGCTTGTGCTCCTACGGGTTCAGAAACCATTTAGTTTGAATTTTTACAGATTTTAGTCAAACGTGAGGGGAAATAGGCCGGAATGAGAAGGGGTTTTAACAGGTAAATCTTAACCAATCCCAAGACCCAGCCCTAAACTTACCCATTTTAGTCATTTGAAACCTAAACTTACCTGTGAAACCCAAAGAAAATATTGTCACGTAACTTCAACTAAAATTCGTGGTTATTTGCGTTTTGGCTTTTTGTAACATATTGACGTAAGAAAAAGGCATGAAAACGCACTTATTGTTCATATTTGACATTTCGTTGTGTATCTACATTTCTCCGGAGACTGTGTTGACATAATGTGCCAAATCTAGTGTCATTCTGCCGGAGTGACAGCAGCTTTACTGCTCTGCACATTTACCAAAGAACATTTAGGCAGACTGTAAAATCTGATATTCTTTTGTGCAGAGCTTGTTTTCAGTTATAAGTCAATCAGACATGAGAGGCTAAAACGACAAAGCCTCAGTTTTACCAAGAGTCCAGCCATTTGTTTGTGCTCCAAAGGGTTCAGAAACAATTTGAATTTTAGATGATTTTAGTCAGACATTTTGGCAATTGAGTCTAAATGGTAAGGGGTTAAAATGACATCTTCCAAACACCACAAGTTTACTATTACTTTCATTATGACTTAATAGCTGTTTCCTTTACAGCCAAAATACATTTCAAAAGACAATTAAAGCTGGACTACCAGATTTTCACACGATTGTCGTCTGTTAAGCTCTTTTCACTATCATTCTTTTTAAGACACAAGCTTTGCTTAAAAACAGCTTTTCAAGACAACAAAGCGAACTTAAGTGGACCGCCCTAAGCACAACCAATCAGGTTACTTCCAGTTTGACAAGGAACAAAAATACTATACAGCTACAGACAGCGCACAGCAGTCACATTTGTCACAAACTGTAGCTTTCGCTATGTAATTATTGATGGAAACACAACATTTACTTATTTATATAATTGTTGGATACCAAATCTTTAATAATTTTGGTAAATCAAAGTTGCACATGCTAAAAAACTAAAGTATTATAATATATAACTCTATAATTACTGCCCTTATTGGTCAGTAAATCTACAAACATGTCTAATCATAAGCAACTTATTTTCAAATGTATCTTAGAGAAAAAAGTGCCTTAGTTATTTCAGCATCATTTTACTTGTGTTGCTTTTTGCTTTCAGAGAGCTGTAGAAAGGTAAAATTCTGATTACCTGAAACCAGCTTTTTGCTCACTCAAACATTTCCTTCAATTTAACACAAATGTGCCGAGAGAGTATTTGCAGAATTGCTTCCCGTGACTCAACAAAACAAAAATGTAGCACCAGGAAAATGGATTTAGACACAGCTTTTATTTCATTCAAATTATTTGCACCTGTTTTTCAAATAGGTTGATTACATGTTATAAAATGTGAAAATGTCAAAAGGTTTTTCCTTTGTCGTGAAATTGAGGTTATGCAGAAAACAACACAGCGGTCTAAATGTCAGCATTGAGTGGCTTCAAACAGTGTTAAAATAGTTTTAGGCTGAAGACAGTTTTGTATTATTTGGAGCATAGGCGATTATATGTTAAATTACTCACTTTAAGAATCATCTGACTTTGTTAACATTATTTTCAATTAGAATTTTGCTGCCTTTCCTCTCGCAAGATGGCTGTCGCAACTACCACGGCAACAGGCCCCATGTTCTCTCCAGTCATTATAAAAACTCATGGGCTGTGTCCGAGCGTCCACACTCGTTCCCTATCCTCTCAATCACTCCACAGTCCTGCACTGTTCAGTGGACTGGTCAGTGACTCATTCATCTGGCCACGTGATTCTCCTCTAAATACTAAATGAATACCGGTCAAGTCCTTCAGACACGTGCATATTTATGATCTACTAATCACAATACAAGTCTGGTTTAACTTGGACAATACATTTAATCGTAAACAGACTGGATAATTCATGTTTTACAGCCCAAACTAAGATAAGCACCTAACGTTAGCATCTTAACGGCTTTCAGTTACGAGTGTTTTGTTTATTCTCCTTATTTCAGTGTTGCCAGATGTACGATAATTATCGTATTTGTACAATAATTTACCCCTGTACGATGTACGCTCAATAATTCTAAGTCAGTGTAAAACTCTATGTAAATGTGCGATAATTTCGAAGCACCAGGTCTTTTCTTCGCCTTGACTAACTTGAGCTCGCCCAAAAGACTGAAAAACGAATCCAGGATCAGCAAACACTTAACACAATGTGAGCTTTAGTGGCATTCTGTAATATATTGGTCAACAGCGCCAATAGTTTCTCACAGCTGCACGTCTGCGTCTGTCTGCCCCAAAGTAAATACCGTAATTTCTGGGCTATAAGCTGCTACTTTTTTCTTGAGCATTGAACTATGCGGCTTATAAGGCAATGCTGCAAAATTATAGATTCTCATAGACTTACTTTTAACAAGTGCGGCCTTATGTATTTTATCATTTTTCTTAGTTAAATCTAGTGGGTGCGGCTTATATTCAGGTGAGCTCAATAGAACAGAAATTACAGTACATAATCATGCCGCATAATGAAAACATTGGACGAAGGAAAGAGTGAGTGAATCAATGCTTTAGTTTACTGACAGTAAAGTATGAGTTCTATTGATATAAATTTAAATCAGATATGTCATAGAAATTGCTCTGGCACAAAATTAAAAACATTTTGGATGTGTACGATGATTTTTGGCAAAATACATCATTTTGAGGCTCTGGTATGATAATTCAACATTTCCCATCTGCACACTACTTGGAACACTAAAATGGTGCCAAATGCTAGCTAAAGTCAGCCTTGTTGTCTTGACAAGAGAAAAGTGTGTTTGTTTTTTTTTAATCTCTGGAGGAACAATTTAATCCCCAAAACAGCCAAGAAACACAATTGATCATGTGTTCTTATCAGACTTTTGTCACTCGGACAGAAAGTTTAGGAGAATCACCTTTATACCGAAAAAATCATTTAACAAATTTTCAACCTGGTGATTTCTATAAGTACTAGAACTCTCTTTTTTATTATAATCAATTTATCTGCCCTCCATCTAAACATTATTGGCCAGTATGTTGTAAGACTTCTTTTGATTTTCATCTGAAAGCAGCAGATTTGAGTTTGTCTTTCATTGTCTGTTCATTTTGTGCAAATATTTGTAAAGTTTGTTGGTATTACAATGTACAAAAACACTTACATCCTGTTTTCTTCAGTAATCATTGTATTTACTGTTTTCAGACTGGATTTATACTTTTGCTGTCCTATAATTTGAATCAGGTTGGCTCCGGTGTTATAGTTTAGCCTCTATTTAAACCAGTGCCAGCCTTTCCCATTCATCAGCAGCAGCAGCTTTATGAGTGCAATGCAAAGAGGTCATTAAGTCTGCTGTAACAACGCCAAGTCTTTTCTCTGTTTGGTTTGTAATAGCTGATAATGGATGTTGGAATGCATGAATGCTTTTAGTTTGTTTTGTGTAATTTGACTTTTGGTGCGATGAATATTCCATTATCTGATCAAGAAAATGTATTTGATTACCTTTTCTGTCAGTCAGAGTCTTGTGTTTCTGCTCCTGTTGTATAAATCTACATGACAAGGAAATGAGTTATTAGTTTATTTTATTGACTAGTCACCAATGTTTTAAGTTCTATAAATATAATCATAGAGATTTTTTTTTTTAATCAACATGGGCGATGCACCCATTATGCAGAAAGAGCCACTGCTCATAGACACAAACAGTGGAAACAAGTCAAAAAAAGCTCCATTGTCAGCTAACTACAAGAGTTACCCTCGTCTCATTCCGTTGTTTTATTTAAAGACGTTTTTTTTTTGTATTAAGAAGTTTCCCCAGCTAACCAGACAGAGAGCAGTAGAGCAGAAAGTGACGTCAACCAAAAATCTCTCTATGATAGTTTATTCTTCAGCCTGCAGAATCCAAACTGATATCTCTCTGTATTATTTTATACAATCATTAAAACAAAGTTGAATCTTGAATTTTCCAAGCTACTGAAAGAACAATTTGGTGTTTAGAGATAGATAGCCTGGATTGACTTGCCCCTCTACGAGTTTGAGGAGGCGTGATGGGGTAAAGATTTTTGTAAAAGATTTTTTGTCGTTTCTCTCTAATGTTTGTGCGTCACGAGTTTCACATGCTGCACGAGCGCGAGGACCTTTACAAAAAAGCATTGGTGAATCTGCCTTGACAGTGGCTCTTAAAACGTAAATTAAAAAAGGAACACTGCCTCATCATCTGTAAATAATGTAAGGCTTTATGCAGTCAAAGCGCAGGATTCCCTTTTACAAGCACGTCATCTCCAACACACCTGCTCCTTAAATGATGTGAAAAGCAACTTTACTTTAGAACATGGCCAACACTTAGTTTGTGGAAACAATGCATCAGTGTTTCATCATTGTTGTTTCACATTTATAACTGTGCACAAGAAAGAAAACACAAGTCTGTGTTGTGTCTGTTTTTCTGCCACATGATGCGACTGTAAGACAAACAATCATTATAAATGTCCTAATGTCTGTGGCATGTTCTTTTTTTTTTGATGATGTGAAGTGAGGGCTGTGTTCTGATGAAAATGGAATTATGAGCTCATCCATATAACAATTAGCTTTTTTTTTTTTTTTTTTGGTGACATCGTCCTACCGTGATTCACCATTTCTACTCAAAAATATTTGTTTGATATTGACCCAGGCCAATCACAGAGAAGATAATTTTCAGAAGAAGCAGTTGAAACATTTGAATCGTGATTAAAATTTAAGTTGTGGTCTGGTTCCAACAAAACCGTGATACAAATTTTTTGCCAGCCCTGCATGAAACCACACTGCTGTAAATCTAATATAGAGCTATATGCAAATATTTGAGTTTAGAGAAATATACAGTAATTACAGATTGTCATTTACATTTGAGTATGATTCTTGAGTGAATGTGAATGATTAGTGGTCAAACTTATGAGGACTGATTGACTAATGCAATGTAAAATGTTTTTGAATATCCACTGACTGTCCAATAAAGAACTACATAACTCAAATGCATGATTATGTATTCATTGAAATCTTACTGAAGTAAACCAGGTGCACAAAAAATTGAGAAACCTTTTTTCAGCAAAGAGTGTGCCACCTTTGTCTTCCAGGATGCTTTCTTGTAATTGCTTTAGGTAAATGTATTGTCATTTGTTTAAACAGCTCTATAAACAGATGTAACAGTTGTAAATTGCTTGAAACATATTTTATTATTACTAATTAGATGTTTTATCCTTTACATTTTGAAAAACATGACACATTTCTTGTTTTGCAGTTTAATGACGTTGTGTGCAAACAAGCAAAGACCAACTCCAGTTAAAACCATGAATTTTCGCTGCAAACGTAATCATCTCTTTTCACAGTTCTCACTTATCTAATATTCATGGGTTTTAGATTAATGCATGAAGCACAGTTGCCATAGCAATATATTCATTTTGATTGTATCTTTTATTTTCACTGGGCAAAAGTTCTCAAATATCATCTAAAACCCACAAAAGATGACGTTTTAAGTGTTTTTACTGTCCCAAAGTGATTAGATTTTATTTTGATTGCTATGGCAACAACTGGACACCACCATCATGTCTTCTTGTGTTTTCTTTTACCGTTTCATGCTCGCTTGAACCGTCACCTCTGAATCCACAAACACAACAGTGACAGTGACACTCGTCTGTCGCTGTGGATGTTGTTTTGACATTTTCCTTTGACACGACACATCTTTTGTCACACACATTTGTACTGCTGAGGCATCTCTCTTCTCTCTCTCTCTCTGAGCTGCTTATCTGTGTGCCACAATCCTCTCTCTCTCTCTCTCTTCCAACTCTTTATCAATATTTTATATCCATCTCCCTTTCTCTATTTATCTTGTCTCTTATATTCTCTTTCTATATTTCTCACACAACTCCCCCATATACACTGTAACAAATAAGAGGGCATTTTGACTTGGAATGTAAGTACAATTTCTGCCTTAATGTCAATTAAACTTATGTGAGTAGTCTGTTATTCTCTTCTCTCTTTTTTCTCCTCTCTTGCTCTCTCCTCTTCTTTCTCCTCTCATTATCTCTCACTCCTCTCTCTCTCTCTCTCTCTCTCTCTCTCTCTCTCTCTCCTCTCTGTCTCTCTTTCCTTTCTTCTCTCTTCCTGTATCTTTGTTTCCTCTCTCATTTCTTTCTTCTCTCCTTTCTCTCTTCCAACTTATTCATCACAATTATTCTATCTTTCCCCTCCCTCCCCTCTCTCTATATCTCTTCTATCGCTTTTAAAAAAATATTTTTCCTCACAAAGCAACTCTCCTTTTCTCTTTTCTTTCTTTTCATTTTCTCAATCTGTATTCTCTCTCTTTATCTTTTCACTAATTTATACAATCTTTTTAAAACCCTTTACATTTACATTCCAGCGTCCCTTCGAAGGGCCCTCCCACTTTTTCTTCAAAAATGTTATTTTGTTTAGTGTCTTAAAAAAGCATACTATGAAGAACCTGGAAAGGTTAAATATAAAAATCCCATTGTATCCCTTTTATTTAGAGGAAAATAAGCGTCTGGGATGATCCAGACTTAGATTTCAGCTGTAAACCTCCAAATAAAAAAAGTCCCCAAAAATTCTAATATTTTAATAGGACTTTTGCATTGACTCCGCCTAGATTTTTTTTGACTAGTTTTGGGTTCCTAAAACTCATTTTTACCTCAATTACCTTCAGCTTTTACAGAGGAATTGTCAAAACCCCAAATAGTCCAAATCTAGTGTCATTTATGTCTCAGCTGTAACACCAGCTTTATCAATCCTTATATTTAACATCAGAAGCAAAGGTTACAGCTTTAAAAAGACCCCAGCCATTTGCCTGTGCTATAAAGGGTTCAGGAACAGTTTTAGTTTGAATTTTTACCAATTTTAGTCAGGCGTGTGAGGGAAAAAAAGACCGGAATGAGAAGGGGTTTTAATCAACCGTCAACTTTTTCTTTTGTCACTCATCTTATCTTTTTCTCTTTATTTTTCCACCTTGATGTTTTTCCCCTTTTCGACATCTCACAGCTAATTACAACAATTACTTGATTCATTCTCTCTCATTACCCTCTCTTTAGCTCTTTTCTTGCCCTTTGCTTGTGTTCCTTAGAATCCACCACTTTTTTCCTTCCCTCTCTCCATCTATCATTTTCTAACCAATTACAACAATTAGTGTCTTTCCTTCCTGTTTCTTTCTTTGTCCTCAGTAATTACTATTTTTTTCCTCCTGTCCTCTCTATGTTCTTATTCCCGTTCTCTTCTCTTATCCACTCTTTCTTTTCATCTGCATATCTCCTCTGCCTCCACATTTTTTTAAATTCACACTGACTACTGTCATTATGTCTCAACTACCTTCATCTTCCTCTTTTCTCTTTATTCTCAGCGCTTCTTTCTCTCTTCCCCTCAATGTCTTCTCTTTCCATCCGTGCAGCCCTTTCTCATTTTCTCTCAACTAACCATTACATTTTCTTCTTTCTATTTGAATTCTCTTTATCCTCGCCTCCTCCTTTTTTCTCTCACTCTTCCACCTCAATGTCTTCTCTTGTTCTATCCCTGCAATTCTGTCGTTTTCTCTCAACTAAGTCACAGGAGAAAGAATAAATGCACTCCAAAATTATTGTTGAGGTGCAAATGTAGGAGCAGATGAATTAAAAAATTCAAAAAGAACCTTGCACACTCGGTTTGCTCATGTGAAAATGTTTAATTTGTTTTAACTATTGCCTTCGTCAGATCATTTTTATTTTGGACCAAATGTCAAAAAAGAAAATAATCTGATGAAGGAAATGTTATCAAATACAAATTTTTTAACATCGGCAAACTGAGTGTGCAGTGTTCTTTTTGACATTTTCTCTCACCTAACCAGTGTTTGGGAAAAAGTAATTAGTTACTCATTACTTATTGTAAATGTTATATATGTATCTGTATATAATTAGTTAAACTACTTACTGCCCCAAGAAAGTAACTTAGTTACATTACTTTGGGATTACTTTGTGTTTGTATCCCCAAAATGTGATCTGATTTAAACATTTATTATTGGCATTAAAACAAAGGCAAACAAAGAAGTTTTTAAACAGGCTCAAATTCAATAAAATCAACATTTAAAATGATTTTGGCCCTGTTCCAGCTGCTGATCTGTGTCTCTGAGTAGTTTTAGCTCACACAATAAGTCACTTTTATAGATTTTGTTTTTTAACTTAAAGTCACTGAGAGTATTTTGTTTGTAACTGTAAATTAATTACAAGTATTTCCACAGTAATTTACACTATTGTTACTCAAAAATGTAATCTAAACACAGTAACTAAGTTACACCCACACTGCAACTAACCATTACCTCTTCTTCCATTTCTATCCTCACCCCCTCATTTTTTCTCTCACGCTTTCACCTCATTGTCTTTTCATTTTCTAGCGCCATGCAGCTTTTTCCCTCCCTCTTTTCTCTCAACTAACAATTCTCCTCTCTCTCTCCATTTTCTCTTATCTGTCTGGTCCACCTTAATGTTTTCTCTTTTTCTAGCTCCTGCAGCTCTCTCTCTCTCTACTAATCCTCATCTCCTTTTCTCCTCTCTTCTTCATTATCCTCAACCTCTCTCTCTCTTCTCTCCCACCTTAATGTAATGCTTTCTCTTTTCCCAGCCCCTGCAGCTCTCTCTCTCTCTCTCTCTTCTATCTTCCAGAACCATCACCTCTTTCTCAATTATCTCTCCCCCTCTCTCTTCACTCGCCTCTTCCTCTTCTACTGTTACAAACCGATCAATCTTTGACCGACGCTCAGCTGGCTCCTGAAGGTGCCTGACATTACAAGCTCACTGAATCTGCCAGTAAATATAAAACCCCCAAAAAATGTCAGATAAAATGTACATAACCAGCATAATCATAGAGACATGTTGTGCTTTTCATAGATTTTAATCATTTCACATTATTCACAACGTCACTGAACAAAACGACACGAGATTGGCACTTTCCCAAAAAGCAGAGACAATACAAAATCGATAAAGCTTCCATAAACATTTAGAATCAAGTCTCTTCTGTACAATCAATATGAAAACACCATTTCAAAACCGTTGGGACTCTTTGTAAAAGCTGCAGAAAGACGTGAAGAAATGATTTGAAAATTGCAGCAGGAACAATCTTTTTTCATCGGAGATAAGAACACTCTTGGATGAACATTCAATTTATCCTTTAAGTTTTTCTCGATCGCTTCGACACACTTGTCTATTCTAAAAGTCACTTCACAAAACAGCTCACACAGAATCCCAGACTGAGCTTAATCTTTTCAAAACTACATTTTGGCTCAAGCAATTAAATTTTTCAGTCAGCTTTTACCATCAAAACTCACGTGTTTTATCCATTCCTGTAGTCTGTGTTTTCTGCTCAGAGCATTGTTCTGTTTGATTCACATGTATATTGTCAACACAGTCTCACTAGATGGTGTACTTTTACCACGACACAAAAACAGCGTATTTGGACCACGACTTCACAGCTATTTTTAGTACTTATGTTATGCCGTGCATTTAGTACGATATAAAAAGCGTAAAAATGACACGAGATTTCACAGCGTCAAAAAAACACGAGTTTTAATTGAAGCCTCGTGGAGATGTTTTCTTCAGGTGAAACCGGTAAGTTCAGCATAAAGTTACTAAAATTGGTAAGATTAGGTCTGGGGTTTGGGGCAGGTTAAGATTAGAGTCAGGATTTCATGAAAATTCATAAATAAGAACACGTCTTAACAACCACCATTAAAATGAATGGGGCTGTGATGCGTACTATAATTACGCAGGACGGCCGTGAACTCGTGATAATCATACCTAATTTACATATTGTGTAATGTCGTGGTAAATGTACGCTTTCTTAATTGTTCAGGTCTTTACTGCTCATGTGATTTTAGATTTTGCTGTGATGCGAGAGTTTGTAGATAAAAATAGTGTTGGAGAAACAAACTAAACTCATGTGAGTTTCTGAATGAGAGTCATGTGAGAAATGACCTAAACACTGTGAATGAAAAAAATGTTCTGACCACTTCAGGGTTTGTTCTGAGAAATGTTTGAATCAAATGATCAAAATAATCCAAGTTTCAAAAAGTGTGTCAAATCGATTGTTAGTATTGGTTCAAATTGGTTCAAATTTGTTGTAACATAATAACTTATAAGTTAAGAAGGTAAAATATGGTAAAAATGTGACCACATAACTTCTAAATTGGAGTAAACTTACAATTTGTCCACAATTTTCCAGGACAAAACAGTTGGACTCTGGTTACCCACTTTTATTACTACTTCTGTAAATGTAAAACAATAGATGTGGACATTAGGATATGTGCTATTAGGCTTACATAACCTAATATGCTTGTTTATTGAGAATAAAACATAGTGATAAAACATAAGATAATGTTTATGTCATTTAAGTGTCTTTGTTACATTAAACAAATAATAAAAAAACAACCTTGCAAGGCCATGTTATTTGACCTGTATGAGGGCTGGCTTATGTTTTTTCCATAGAAAAGCAGCTCCTTTTGCAAAATTTTTATCTGCATTTAGGATGTCTCAAAGTATGATTTTAACTTTCGATTGCTACTGAACTGTGTAGATAACTTTTCACCTCCAGAAAATTACACAGTGCACCTTTAAATGCAGCTTTTTTGGTGGTGGTGTTGTTGTTGAAATGCAAAAAAGGAATGGGTTTAGTCTGAATAAATATGTGAAAAAATAATCAAGCTATTCATTTTTGTCAATATCACCCAGGCCTACTGCCAGAATGTTCATGTTCAATTAACATAAAATCGAAAAAGTGGACATACTACAATATTTTGATGTACTGTATTGTGACTGTTGATGCATAAAACAAAATGATGTCTGAGTTTAATAAATTGCAGTCTGACTTTTACACTGTGTCCCAACTCATTTTGAAATCTCGTTTGTGTTTCTTGGCATTGTGAGAGCTGTGAATGTGTCAGTCTATTTAATGGGCGAGTCCAGGATCTCCTCGTACTCCTCCCTCTGGCGCCGGGGCACAACTCGGGACGGCAACAGCTTCATCGCCACCATCCAACTCACGCTTATCAAAACAAAAACTTCCCCGATTATTTCCAGCGCGGAGGGCGGCTCGGGCAGGACGGTGAGATAAAGAAGCATGGCAAATGGAATCTCGACACTTTGAGAGGCTGAAACAATGGCGGGGTGAAGGCGTGTGAGTGCGTGGGTCATTCCCAAAAAGGCCGCCGTGGAGCAAGCGACAATTCCCAGGATGAGACCCCAAGCTGGAGCAGTCATAGGCCAAGACCAACCCTCCTGGAGAAGCGCGAGAGTGGCCGGAGACAGAAGACAACCTGTCCAGCTTACTGTGAAAAGAGCAGTGCCTACGCCAATTTTCTCCTTTAGCGAGCGGTATCCAACTAGCGCTAGAGCCATCCACAATCCTGCCAAGGCGGATAGCGACCAACCGAACGCGCCTTTCCAGAACGCAACAGGATCGGTGGGAGAATCGACGTTATATTCATCAACCGTGGGAAGCAAGACAGACCCAGCCCAAAAAGTCCGGCGATTATCGAGATCGCATCGGTCAAGCCCAGGCGTTCTTCGAGCAGCAAAAACGCGAGAATGGCGGAGAGGGCAGTGGTAGCGAGTCGCCATGTTGTTGTAGCGTTGCCGTTGGAGATAAAGTCAAAGAAGAATAGGCGCAGCATAGAGAGAGCGAGTAAGCGATGCCGTAGCAGAGCAGGCGCAGTCGATAACCGCTTGGTCCGAATGGGTTTTCACCTTTTTGTAGCGGGACAGCGACGGAAAGCAGTTGAACAATCGACCGGACTAAGAGCAAAAACAGCGGGCCTAGTTTGAAATGTTCAGATGCGACTCTAGTTAAGACGATGAGTACAGCGTGCGCCAAACCAGCTCCGAGCAAACCCACCCACGTTAATCTGGAAGCAGACACAGAAGCTTCCCCAAAACTGGCCAGCTGCTCCCCAACGCCTTTATTCGACGATCCCTTGGGCGCTCTACTACCTCCATCTCCTCCTTCACCACTCGTCCCAGCAGCGGATGGAAGTTTGGCAGCACCGTCTTTGTCTTTTGAGGTAAATAAACTAGTAGCGGCCATTTCTTGCCCTCTGTTAAGCGCTTTTTGTCTGATGTCTCTTCCAGGAAAGATCCGAAGTCCTCGAAAGATGGCGCGTCGTCGTACCCTCGTCTCCGGGCTGGGGGAAGTGCGTGTGGATGCCGGCTGGGGGGAGTAAGGGGTGCGGGTGGCGTATTGGGCAGTGACTGTATGAGGGTGGATCTTCACTCTCTTCTTGGTGGCGCCCAGAAGGTGAGCCGACTCCATGGTGAGACGTCAGACTGGACAGATACCTGAAATGACAGAAGACAATCTGTAAGTCTAGTGCAGGGCTTTTCAATTATTTTTACCAGTGGGCTGAATTTTTTGAAGGTCTACAGTTTGAAGGTCTATAAAACTGAACTACAGTTGTTTTGTAGTAACCACAAATTTTCAAAATAAAACATTAAAATTGCACCGTGTAACTTTCTGAAGGTGAAAGTCAACTTCACAATTCAATACAAATAGGAAGTTAAAATCCTTCTTTAGAACATTCATTTGAAAAAAATAGCTAATGTAGCTACTTTTTTATGGAAATAAATAAGAGGAGGCTCTCCTCTTGACCAAATAATAGTTAATTTTGTGGCCATGCAAGCTTGCTCAGAGTAAAGTCAGACATTTTATACTTTACTTAGTGTCACAAAGACTAAAACTAGAAAAACATGAATCTATTACAGTTTATTTTTGACAAAAAAATTACATGATGCACATTTAAGGCACTATCACATAAAAACAGGATGAAAACAGGACTTTACCAAACAGGATCAATGTCAGTCAACAATCAGACTTGAACTAAAGCAGATCAGAGCAGTAGTGGAACTGAATCTAGTTCCAAACCAAGACTAAACCTAGTCTGCATTTGGCTTACACATCTTGAACAAAATCTGAACCCAGATTAAATCAAAACTATAAGGTCTTAACTGTTTAAATTTCATAACAGATAATGGTTCAAATCATAGACTACTGAATAAGAGACCTAAATAGTGCACTAAGAACAATAGACATAGCCTATATATTTCAGTCTATGGCCGATATTACGAAGGTGGGCCATACTGATTAGTGGGCCATGTTTGGTCATCATTTTTCAACAATTATGATATAATGTAGTTTATTAGTTTGGGAACTATTTTTTTCAGACCAACTTAGATGTGACATTAAGTGCATTTAATAAAACCAAATGTGCAGTATCATTTGCTACAATGCTCTTCAGTGTTTCCCACAAGTTTATAAATAGACTATGGTGGCATAAGTGATCCTACACTGAATATATTTATTTAATCCAATGTGGGGGTGTGATGTGTGTCCCATACTGCCTCTACTGATCCACAACATTGATTATAAAGTATTATCAGGTTTCAGACTATAGGGGGCTGCCAGTCTTTTCTCCTCTATTAATGGGAAACACTGTGAATGTAGAAGAAACTATTAAAGCCAATGCTCATGTTTTTAATTTAGAATTTATTAAGCTATTTCTAAGCTTTGCATTTCAAAAGGAAGCCAATGATCCTGTTTCTATAATCAAGAACTTTAAGATACAGTATTTTGTGTTTAATGATCATATGGACAAAACATTTTTAGCTTTCTTTTCTACAATCTGAACTTATTGTTGTATTACTTGTCTCATGTGATAAAAACAAATGTTATCATCTAATATGTTACATCAGACCTTTTGTTGCTTCTTTTGCCAGTTTGCCAAAAAAAATTATATTCAAGAATTATGCTTGCTAGCTAATGAAGCTTGTCCTTGATGAGCTCTTTATAGTTCTACCAGATATCTATCATTTATTTTTTCTCTATTTATGATACCGTTTTATTAAAAGAATAAAAATATCAACAGATCACTGGCCGATGATCAATACTCATTTATTTTTTATTATATCACCATTTAAATTATTTTGTCCATATAATTTCTTTGCTTCCTACTCAGCAGAACAGAGACATTATACTAGCTTGTTCAGTGTAAGTGCACTTAACAGACTTTAACACTACTGCAGGATTGAAAACCCTCTCCTTGCCGGCTCATGCAACACCATCTCTCTGGACAGATATCTCATATATCTTTAATATCCGGGATGGTAATAATAGCAGCTGACTCACATCTCGCTTCTCTGCTTGGCCACTGTGTTCATCTGTATTATATCAAAAAACAAGACCTATCTGTTGTACAAAATATTGGTAGAACGACAGAAACATCTTTTGTACCGCACACAAGCTGTTAAATATATTACATCATGACTAAAGCCTTCTCTGACCAGTTCTCAAGGGAAGCATGGCAAAAACTGTCAAAATTGTGTGACTAAGCATCTTGTCCAAACTGCACTCACAAGGCCACAGACAGTAAAAATAACCATTTGTACGGAAAAATGTATTAATACTGGATGCTAAAACGTATGCTTAATTCTTACTGTGAAGTATCCAATTTGACCTTGGTTTTAAATTATATATATTTAAACTCTTATGTCTGTCACTTGATACTCACAAAAGTAAGATATGATCATTCATGCATGTACATTTGCCTCATAATTGCAAATTTTAATCTGTTTGTTAAAAAGCTTGTGAGAAGAAGCTTTACAATTATTGGCACCATTAATAAACAATCCTTAATTACGTTTGATTCACTTACATGACTCTTCCTGCAGTAAGTCACCAAATGTATGTAGTCAAAATGTTAAACGTTAACTAGGACTTGGAATGACAAAAATATATGTTAGTAAAAAAGTTGAATGGCAAAAGTATTTTTCTTGAATTATTATATTCAACAATTATCAAAGAGGGTTGAAATCAGGGCTGGGCGATATGACAAAAATGAATATCTCGATAATTTTTTGGCGAATCCTGATGACGACATTTGGACACCAAAAAATGTTAAATCTTTTTCAAATTAGCTACACTGTAAAACGATAACCTTAATATTAATAAGTTTAAAATGATTGAATATGTAGTGTTTATGTGATTTGAGCAGATTGACTGTTTTAAATAAGTAGTAGAAGTAAATTTAGTTTATCTCAAGAACACAAGAATATTTTCTAACTTCATATTAGTGTGTATTTTTCTATAAAAATTGAGATATTTTATACTTGTTCTGTTGCAACCAATCAATCAAATACTCCATTAAAATCTACTACAAAAAATAACTTATTTATTTTCTGTTTATGTACATGTTCATAATTGCATTTGTTTTTTCAATAAATTGATACAAATGTAAACCATCAAGGACTTTAAAAAAATTATGTCTTTTTTGAATTATAATATTTTTTTTGCAATTGTTGATCAACCCAATAAGCCTAACAGCCTATAACCTACAATGAGTCTACCATGAATTCTTAACCTTTTTGTCTAATCCTTCCCTTGACAATGTTGGAAATGGTTTGAAGACCAGTTACATAACATCCTTGCACCTTGTCTGATCTTTGCCTGGAGCACTACATTTCTCTTTCCTCCTCTCTCCCTTTCTCTCTCTGTGCATATTAACCTTCTAATTTATGCCGCCAAGTCTCAATCTCCATATCATTTAAATACCATCTGATCCGGGTCTCCTTCATGGACTACTAGTTCGCCTCACAGCTGGAGTTATGGCCCTCTGCAGTGGGATGGTACGGCCTCACAGGTGCTGCAATGTCTCTCAGGCTGTTCTACATTCACCAGTTCAATGCATCCACCTGGTGTTTGTGGAGAACATCTTGCAAACGTGGAAGTACTCTGCGTAAACATAGTCTGATCTGCTGCTAGACCAGTGTTTTTCAGACTGTGGTTTGTGAGCGATCTCTGGTGATACTTGAAGCCATTTGCAGTTTGAATATTTGCTTTATTTAGAGACAAATCTATTCATGTTTTGGTCTTTTTGGAGGTTGAGCATTTTTAGAACTGCCGTATCTATAGCTTATCATTGTTTTAGACCTGGTTTAGTCTTATTTTAAACCATTTACGCTCTATTTTAGACCTAGTATATTCCAATATTTGATTTAGTGGTATTGGGAGAGCCAAATATTATATTAAGTGGTACTTTGTGTGAAAACACTGAATACCACAAGCCTAAAAATTCAAAACAACACTAATTCTGTTTTGGGGATTAACAATTTAAAATAATATATTTGTGTAATGATTAAAAAGTCCTCAAAATGTTAACAAATGGAAACCCATGAATAGGATGAAGAGGCAGTGTGAACAAATTTGCTTGGTTTTATTCCTGATTGTAATTTAAAGGAGTATTTTGTAACTATGCAGCTGAATAAATATTGTTGTTATTGTTCATATATGTAATTTTCAACATATATTACATTACACGATTAGGTGTTGCCAATGCAAAAGAAAATCAATCATCCGAACTACCACCCTTGTTCCTTAACCATTCAATCACTACTACCAGTGGACTATTCACTGCACTCATTCCTATGGTCCTTCAGACATGAAGCGCAGTACTTTCGGTATGTGATTATGCTGCTTTAATGAAAAACATAAATACTGGTCAAGTCTGTCTGACACATATTTATGGACACTAATCACCAAACAAATTTTATTTTATTTGGATCCCACATTAAACGTCAAACTAATGTAAGCAGCTAATGTTAGTGTCTTTATAGCAACAGTTTTTAATTTGGAGTGTTATTTTATTCTCCTGTCTCAACTGTCATTTAAGAGCTCTTTTGTCATCTTTCATCATTCGTGTTGTTCGCACACTGTAAAAAATGAATTTCAAAAAAGTTAAAGTTGTTTGATTCTATGATTTAACCTAATTTCAAGCATTTTGACTAATTAACCTTGATTATTGTAGACATATGAAACGTATATTATTAGGTGTTTCAAACTGATTTCAAAACTTTGCATCTTATTTCAAGCCAAATTATTTGTCAATGGCTTAAGGAAACTGTTCTTACCCCATTGCCAAAGCCAAATTCCCTAAAACCAGTTAAAATGTCTTGAAATCAGTGAATATTCTCCATTACATAAGCAATAAATCTTATCTAGATAAAACAGCTAAAATCTGGATAAAATCTGATTCTAATTCATTTTAGCAAGTCCAATATATAGTTTTTGCAGTGCAGTTAAAGACTTGACGCTGTCTGTGTTGTTTTCCAATTCTTGCAATAAATTGTGGTCTATATTGATCATTCTAGTGACTTTTTTAAAATTTTGAGCACAATACTTTTTGACCTGCTGGACATTCAGACACTATTACAAAATGCGTGACCGCACAGCCATTCATTTGTACTGTGAGCTTCTTGTTTCCATGGGTTAGATGTAATCCACTACAACAGCAATGAACAGTATTTTGGATTGAAACAATATATTCTGTGTAAAGGTGCAGACAAAACAATGGAGACAAGCAGGTGTCAAAGTTATCATTAAAAATATACGCCTATAGCAATAGTTTCAAGTCCTGTTTCCAAAGCTTTCCTTGCAAAACTACAGCGCCTGAGAAGTGAGAAGGCGGTGTTTATGTTCTGCATTGAACAATAAAACAATAGAGCTTTACACTTGTGTGGGAGGAGATAAATGAATGGATGGAGGCAGATCTTTCAGTGATGCAAGTTTCACAAAATACACAAACTTAGAAAAGAGATAGCATGGACTGAAAAGTTACTATATAGGCTACATACAAAAAGATACGTAACTATATGTAAGCCTTCAATTTTATTTGAATGAGTGCTTTGCAAATGTTTTAACCTGCACTATATTCTGGACTTACATGCATATACAGTATATATATATGTCTCATGACAGTTTTTATAATGCATATATTAAAGTTTAGACAAGTTGCCATTTGTGAATAAAAATTAACTATTAAAAGGAAAGGAAGTAATTGTGATTCTAAAATAAAAGAATTCCTATTGAGAAAGTGTGTCATCAAAAAGTGGCTTTCCATCAAGAACACAGACTATAACACATTTACACACAATTGATACATTTTTCCAACAGTTTGAGCAATGATTTACTAAAAATAATGGTTTTAACCCTTTAGGCGCCGGCGTTTTTCAGTTAAAATACATTTCTGGAGAATCCAAGCTAATATTTCGACGTTTTGATTTATAAAATTGCTGGTACAGAGTTGCGTTTGGTTTTTTTCAAGCTTCTGAAAGTGATCAAAAACAGAGAATTTGAAGTCTGAATACAAGAGACTATAAATTGCTGCTTTTGTGCTTAAAGGGTTAATGGTGATCATTATTTATCATTTTTTTTATTAATTTAAGTCATATTTGCTGGCCATCTCCAACCAAAAAATACAAGTATATAGGTCACCAAAATTATCAAACAAAAAATGCTAGTTTGTCATATGCACAAAATACACAAAATAAATTAGCTTAAAGCATTGATTATTGGTATTTCTGAATGATTGACCCAAAAAGATGACAAAACATGCATCATTTTGTCTCTGCATTAAACACACTCTCAAAATCCTCCTTAAATTATGCTTTTAATAAATGAACTTCTTTGATTTTTTGTTTGAGAGCAAAAATATGTCATAACCACATCAATTCCATTTTGCTACTAGATGGACAATTTCTACTTTGACATAAACAGTGCTGACATGGAGCTGGCCTGACTTCACTGTTACATAAACCACATACAGTACATGACATTACCATAAATGTCAAGCCCATTTAAAGTCTATTTAGACATATTTCTGATTTCTTTTTGACTGAACTCGTGCAGCGGGCAGTGATGTGTTGAGATGATACATTTGGTGGTGAATCACTGTGACCCTCTGCTCTCTGCGTACAGTCATGTCCAACGGCACATTACTGTACAAAGGTCATGCTCTTGTCCTCTGCTCATGACAAAGTGCTTATGAATGATTAAGTATCTATTAAGGATCAACCTGCCCACATGAAAAATGTATCAATAATAGATTACACGATTGATATAAAGGCTATTGGAAGTGATTGAGACTGATGGATGTCTTGAAGATGTTACTGCAGTTTTACTTCTTCAAAGGCCATGAGTTTGCTTTTCAATCATACAAGTCAATGAAGGTGTTCACTATTGCAGCAAAATCCACAAGCTTTTGAAATGTAGTGAATCTTCGGTTTTGTTCTCTTATCAAAAGGCATTTCTAAAACATATAAGAACACCTAAGCCACAGTCAATGCAGAGTATTAAAAGGGACCTATTATGTCAAATTCACTCTTCTAAGTTTTTAACCTTGTTATAATGGCCTTCAATCATCATTAGTTTACTCAAAGTTATATCTGAATTGATTCCTGCATGTTGGAGTAATCTTGTGTTGTTCTTCAGCTGGAGCTCAGGTGCTCAGAAATCCCTGTTCTCACCTACCACCTATCCCTCCCACTTGTCTGTATTTACTTGATATAATTCAAAAGATTAATACTCAAAATGAAGCTTATATGGTTCAAAACTGTCCCAGAGCCACTTTCCCACAATAAAAAATAGTTTTAAAAAATCTGTTGCTTTTTACAGTTACATTTTAAAATGAAGAGGCGGGACTTATCAGTTCTGCAGTTTTGAACAGGAAGTCAATAGAGCTGTTCCTATTTTTAAGTTGTTTTAGATCGACTTTGTGTTTTACAATGAACAACGGTAAATTACTGATCTGTATATGTTCTAGTTTCTTACTGAATATAAAAAAAAACACACACAATAGTTACCCTTTAAACTTAAGCTATAGCAGATCATCATTTTACACTTTGTTCATCATGATCTGGAGTGTTGCAATTTAAATCTGTTTTACAAAATGAATGAGTCTATTGCAGACTAAGGCAAACGCAGCTTGGGAGCCAGATGCGACCCTCTGTCTGCTTTAATCAGGCCCTTCGTACATTTTTGAGAATAACAGTGCCAAAGTTAAGACCTTAAAACCGTTGAAGCCTACGTAAAATCAATATTTATTGTCACAACAAAAGAGAAAAAAGGATTCAAGTAATTAATTTTTGTAGCTTTTTGCCAACAATGTCATTAAAATAGTTTGAAGTGTTTTAAAAGAGTGCTACATTTTACTTTACTCAATGTGGAACATGCGCCTGCATATCTGTTCTCAATAAATATTACAATAAATGCACAAAATAATTGATCAAATAGCTTAAATTTGACTGAAATATGTTTGCAATAAGAATTTGTTAAAACGGCCTCAGAAATGATAATTGGCCACTCTTTGAGTATTGATTCTTGTTGAAAACTGCATGACATGTTTTTGTTCTGAAAAAATAGACACGGGTGGCATTTTAGGCCCTCTCTTGCATCACTATTTAATATATTTCCCCCTAAAACAATTACAACTAATTACATTGATGTGGATACTGTGTGCTTGAGCCTCGGTTCGAGCAGAATACAAGACGCATTAAATAAAATACAACTTTGATGATGAAGAAACAAGGTTAAAACTTATTACACAAGATGATTTTAACATGTCCCCATCTATGGCAATTAATAACTACAAATGTCAAACCAGTGAATAAATCTTTGTCACTTCCTCTTGGGCACAAATACTAGTCCTTATTTTGAGTAGCTCACCTACAAATTCAATTACCAGGGGCAGAATTTCCATCGCTTTCCTATCTCTCTCTCTCTGTGTAATTTACTATTGTGGATGCTGCTGTACTGATGCCTCTGCAATGCAACAATGCAGATCTAAAATTATTACTCTACCTCTAAAAAATGCTCATGATTTAGCTATTATCTTTGTATACCCAATATAAACTAAAGCTTGTAAAATGACTATGTTAAAACCACTATTGGCAGACTTATGCATACGCTAGAACTAAATATAGCTAACTGTACTCAATGATTCATCCTCTAATGGTCGTGTTCCTATATTAAGACTTGCATTACGTCTATAGGGAGGTGCGTACGTCTGTGCACTGGGGACATGTGTTGTTTTTTATCGTCAAGGTTATCTGGGTTCCTGTGTGATGACGGCAGATATTTTACGCACAGATTCAGTAGACAGCGCGTAAAAGTCCTTAATGGCAAACGTACGTGATGTCCTCGTCTCTATTCGATTAAATGGGACTTTTACGCAGCGCGTTGGGGAGGCTCACGCGCACCACATCTTTTATACCTGCAGAGTTCGGTTGTGTAATGCAAAATCTTGAATGAAATTGTTGTTGTCGTAGCGTGAATGGCACCGTGAAGGTAATTTTATAACAGGATTTTAGCTGTAAAACGTGCACAAACCAGTACGTGATAAATTCAGGTGAGGTTACGCTATTAACTCACCTGCTTTGGCTTGGTCACTGTTTCAGGCGCGCGACATTACGCTCCAAGGCTTCGTTTTGGCAGTCATCATATTCCCTTTTCTTCCTCGGATTGGATTTACGCAGCGACGTCGCTTTTGGCTCCGGTTCTTCCTCGTTTCTGTCACCTCAGCGCGCGCTCTCTGCCTCCCGCGCGACGTTGACCTGCTCCTCCGGCGTGCAACCCATCACTGAAGAGCCACAGACACACTCTCCTCCTCTGACACTGCTGCTGCTGCTGGTGGTGGTGGGTAAGATAGAAAGAAGAGAGAGAACGAGCGGTGAGGTCTGCGCATGCGTAATACATGAGCTGTTGTACCCCCCGCGCGAGGCAATATGTCCCTCTCATAGTCATCATAATAATAGAGGTTATCCATAAGACATGACAGCATAGTTATCATGTTAGCACAGAGTGGCAATAACAAACGAGAGGCAATGGCGATAAACAGCATTTTCTCCTGCAAGATCTTAAAATTAGTGCTGTCAAGCGATTAAAAAAATAAAGAGATTAATTAATTATGATCTGTAATTAATTAATCTAATTCATCTATTTTTAATCTCACCTGAAAATTGCTGAGAAAAACACTCAACTTAGGTGTTTTTGTTTTGTTTTTATCCAATTTAATTAATTATATTTTTGTTGCAGATGAGAAATAGTAAGATATTGCAAAAAATGAAAACTTTAGGACGTTTTTGAACATATTAAATTCCCGTTCATCAGTCCAATAACTCGCCTGCTCCTTTATTTTGTCTCGTTGCTACTCGTCACAAGTTAAAGATTTCAAAATAGATTAATGCGATTAAAAAAAATTACTCGATTAATATGTAATTAATTAATCTCAAAATGCACTAATTTGACACCTCTACTTAAAATACAAAAAAAAGATGCATATAAAACAAATGCATATAAAAGCTTCTCTCACAGTTACAGTATGTATTTTGGGATCACACACATTTGAACTCATTACCCTTTGCTGCTCCTAAAAAAAATATGGTTTTGTGTTTATTTAAGTCACTGTTTTGCAGGTTTTAGGTAAGTCTCAAGTCTTTCACCTCAAGTCCCAAGTCAGAGCCCCACAAGTCCAAGTGAAGTACCAAGTCGGAGCCCCACAAGTCCAAGTCAAGTCCCAAGTCAGAGACCCAAGAGTCCAAATCAAGTCCAAGTCAGGTCTCAAGTCAGTGCCCCACAAGTCCGAGTGAAGTACCAAGTCGGAGCCCAACAAGTCCAAGTCAAGTCCCAAGTCAAGTCCCAAGTCAAGTCCCAAGTCAGAGACCCAAGAGTCCAAATCAAGTCCCAAGTCAGGTCTCAAGTCAGTGCCCCACAAGTCCGAGTTAATTTCCAAGACAGAACCCCACAAGTCCAAATCAAGTCCCAAATCAGACCACAACAAGTTCAAGTCGTGTTATCAGCTTTTAGTTTCAATTTTTTAAATCAAAGTACAAAATACATCTTGTATTTCTACAGGTTCAGTGATTAAAAAAAATGAAGAGGCACATATTTCAGCTTGTAAATGTAAAATTACACAACTTATTTCTTGAGAAGCATCAAGTCGTCTCAAATCACTGACAAGTCAAGTCCCAAGTCTTAGTCCATTTTATCAAGTTAAGTCTCAAGTCATCAAAAATAGTGACTCAAGTCTGATTCAAGTCTAAGTCTTGACTTGCAAGTCCACACCTCTGATTTATAGTACTAAATCGGTCACTGCCATTAGCAAACAAGTAGGTAAAGCTTTGCACTGTTGCCACTACAACAGGAAACTAGTATCACTTTCCATTTGACCCCTTAGAGTAAATTTTTGTAAAACAAAAACAAACTCCAGGGGCAAAAATCAGTCCATAAACAGCAAAGAAGTAAATTGTCTCTATTGCATTGCCTATAATGTTGCCACTCAGTCGAAATGAGGAAGAGATGAGGCATTGAGCCTGTCGCAGCTGGAGAGGGTCATAAAAGCTGACATGAGACGACTTCAGAAATGTCTGTAAAAATATATGGGAGTGCATAGCAAATAAAAATCATGGTGTTTGTCAATGGGCTATACTGAAACCCAATAGTCTTTGAAGATTGTATTCACAGCCTACATAAGCTGTGTTGTTGGCATATGCAAATTCAATGTCTGTGTCCCTGAAGAGAAGCTAATTAAGTAGGTACTGTTGATAAGAAAATGTGTTACAGGAGCAGAGGGATAAGCCTTAAACCCACAGAAGACCTCTATGTAGCTCGCATTGACTGAATTGGGTTAGTGTATTATAAACCACTGCAATAGAAACAACAACATGCCACTGGAAAGAACCTTAAGCATTAGGGAAAAAAATAAAGTATTACCCAATTAGGGATTAAACTGTAAAACAATAATCAAAAATCAGTTCGAAAGTGAAACAATGAATCATGCAAGTAGTTTTATTTACAAAATTGGAGTGGGAGACAAGATTAGATTTTCACACATAATAAAAATTGCGCGCACATTGCTGTACAAATTTTGCTCTGTAATACACAAAAAAGTAGATTTCTGCATTATCTTGAAATTTAAATATTTTCATGGTAGCAATTCTGCACTAAGCCATTTCAGCCTCTCTGTATTCAGACTTCAGATTCTCTGTTTTTGATAAGTTTCAAAAGTTTGAAAACTTTCAAACTCTGTAAACAAGGATTGTATAAACTAATCCAGAAAAATATTAGTTTTGTTCCTCCGGGTGAAAGTTTTAAGACTTTATATTTCCAGAAATGAATTTCAACTCAAAAACTCCGGCGCCTAAAGTGTTAACACAAGTCATATCCAAGTCACATTAAGACATTAGTCTCAAGTCAAGTCAAGTCTCACGAGTCAATTGGCTGTGTGCACGGAATTTCAGTTGGCTTGCATACGTTCAAAAAGCTTCTTATGTACATACGACCACTTCCTGTTAGCGTTAGCATTTTGATATAGGCTAATCATGTCTGTTTTTAAACACACAAGTGTCTCTGGTAAAATATTCCTCTAATACAGCTCTTCTCAAAGTGTGGGGCGCGCCCGTTTAGGGGGGCGCCGAATGTCTTCAAGGGGGGCGCGAGGAGCAGTGCCGACAAATGCACTTAAAAATCCGAGTGGAAGCAGGAAAAATACAGAGAACACCGCCTCCACAGTGTAGTTATTGCCGTGGACACGAAGAAGAAAGGTCTGCTGTACTGACAGCGGGACAGAGACGAGTCTGAGCTCCGTGTGAGTGTTTAAAACATCCAAAAGACCCAGAAATGACGGAGATATAGCCCGTTAAAGACTTCAAACCTATAACACCTCATTAAATATGACGCGGAGAATCAGCGCTTGATCAGCGGCAAAGCGCGAACTTTTACAAACATGTATGGGATGTTTATTTTGAAAACGTTAAAAAACGGCCTTGTTTCACTTCCCACTGTGTATTTAGTGAGCACTGAGCTGGTTTTAACCAGGACTATCCCAGAACTGGACCAGGTTTTCATCAGGACTGAACCAGGACTATCCCAGAACTGGACCAGGTTTTCATCAGGGCTGAAAATTTTAGTTACCTTTGTAACTGTAGTTCTATGAGCAGCTAAAGCTAAAACCATTTGCTTGGTTTTATAAATTTTCTGTTCAGTCTAAAACAAATTGAAATAACATTCTGATCCTCCAAAATATTAAAACTGATGAACACTGGTAATATTATTATGTAAAACTGAGTTTGTTCATTGAGCTACAAATCAGACATTTTAAATATAATTTGGTGTTAAAATTATGCATCTAAACCTAAATACCACAGACAGACATTTTTGTACTTTTGCAGATGGGGTAGGGGCACGAGTCATTTTTTCTATTCCAAGGGGGGCATGGCAAAAAAAGTTTGAGAAGCTGCTCTAATATGTAAAGTCTTTAACATGCTCTAATATGTAAAGTCTTTAACATGTTTTCTGTAACATTCTGTCTGATCTAAATAGGATTTATTAGTTTTAAACTGATGTAGTGAAAACCTCATAGAAAAGCATTGGACAGGAAGTGGTTGTGTGTACAGGATGTAGCTATTTTGAAACTACGCAAGCCAACTGAAGTTCCGTGCACACAGCCTCATATGTCATGAAAATGTGACTCAAGTCAAGTCAGTCTCCCATGGCTGCAAAGCAATGACATACAGTATTCATGGATTAGAAAAGGGGGGAAAGGTTACATGGTGCGCCTTTAATGGGCACAACTCAGTGCAGCATGTGGGGTCTTATTACTAGACAAACGATGTAAACAAATGTCAACCTGATACACGGTGTAAAATATACTGCACCAGCTCCGCTCTGCAGCATATGGAGAATCAATATGACATGAGGACAGCTTTCCAGGGCAGAGGTTTGTCTTTTCTCTGTGCACTAACAAGCACGCTGCTGCAAAACAGATGAGTTCAGTACAAACAATAGTTTTCTCAGAGTGAAAGGTCATGGAAATTGATGTGTCTTAGTCTGTAGTTACCTTATGAAATATAAGTGGTTTCTCATGTAGCCAGTCTTGTTTTAGATTAGCCTATGAGTTGAATAGTATCTCTTCTTGATTTTATGCATTTATTTTAACATAACACAATAGAAAAAAATGCACTTCACGTAAAAAACTCAGCTAAAAATTGATAGTAATACAACAATTGGAGAAGAAATATAGACTACTTTGACTTAATTTTATATTTTGAACTTTTTAAGCGTATTTTAATTAAGACTGAGCAATTAATCAAAAGACCGAGAAATCACAATTATAAAAGTGTGCTTTTTGAATGAAGAGTTCCACAGTTAATCTTCTATCAATAAAAATTAGGTTTGGAGCAGAAGCCAGACTTTGTAGAAGAAATGTAGTGTTTTCTCTGTTAAATGGCAGATTTTAGAAGTCTTTTAAGTTTACGTTCCAGAAATCATTACCAGGAACCATTTTTAACGCTAAATAAAATTTAATCAACATGAGGGGGAAAATGACTAATTTGTTTCCCAAATCACCCAGCTCTAAATTTGATCTTTGTATAATGTAAGGCCAAGTATTTGATCTTGTGATTTCTCCCAATTAAATTCATGGAAGGATCTAAAATGTAGACAGATTTCTGATCCTCAATTAGCTGTAATTCTACTTCCAGCTACACTAAAAGCAAACCAGTGTTTTTTGGGGAATGAATCATACCTCTATGCACTGACATAATCCATTTATTAAACATAATTTTTTTTCCCAAGCTTGTAAGAGCCTGTGAGTCACTATATTAATCTTTAAGATGACTGTGCAGAGGGTGTTAAGTGGTGTCTGAAAAAAAAAATACTAATTACGTAAATTAGAATTATTTACGTAGCTATAGCTTGAAATGGATACACTAACTTTAATCAAATGTGTTGTAAATGAATAGTTGAAAACATAAATAATTGGTGTTTCTGGCACATTTTTCAGTCCATTTTTCCCAACAGCAGCCGACATAGTAATTGCTTTGACATTTTGCTCTCCTATACATCTCGTGGGCTGTGCTCTCTTGAAGTCACATTAACCTTTAGCCAAATACAGCTGAGTTCAGGTCCAAGCCGCGCCTCGAGCCACTGCACCTCTGTTAACACTAAAACCAATGACCAGAAACTACAGAGAATCAGCAAGACAGATGATCGTCAATGGGAAAAACACACTCACACTTGTTCAATTGACCAGGCCATTAGCTGAAGATTATGGTCTTTGAAAATGAGAAGGACAAAACTGTACAAAGGCAATACAGCTTCCATAATTAACGGTTGTCTAAATTAAGCAAATGTTTCCCTTGTCAACGACATGCATTTTGTCGTTTAATCACTAAGACAACGTGACAAGAAAATTACACAGACTATCTTCTCAACACGACACCTGTTTGTGAGTCAGATCTGCCAAATACACGCTCAAGCAAAATACATCTTTCAGAGTTTCTGCATGGGTGGAAAGGGCAAACTTAAGACTTTTAAAAAAACTTTTAATGAGCACCAAAACACAAAAATGAAACCTTCTCATTAGTCATAACCTTAAGATATTTCACACTTTCACTGCTTTTTTTCCAGAGAGTTTCTAAAGAGATATAATTGTATGTTTTGTTAAGAATATATATCTATAATTAACACATTCTCAAAATGAATTCAAAAATATGCAACAGCTGTGTAATTCGCTTTTAAAATAACAAAAGACTACACTTATTCCAATGTTTTGGTTGCTGAAAATTGTGATCATATATAGGCTAATGTGAATAGGCCTGGGAGATACTGAAAAACAGCTCAATACGTTTTTAGCATGTCGATGACAATATTTGGACGATATTTTGTCTGTCCAACATAAATGTGTTAAAACTTGTCTTCAAATTCATTACATGAGGTTTACTTATCGGTCAAATGTGAAATAATGTCAAATTAACAGCAATCTCCCATTACACCCTCATTTCCAGTTTTAGAAAGGACTTATGATACAAATATTGCTATTCTTATAAACTTGCATATTCTAATTGAAAGCATATAGCATCATAGAGGGATTTTTTGTTTATCAAATGGGCATTGCGCCGCACCCCGCCTGTAGAAAGAGCCTCATAGACACAAACAGTGGGAACAAAAAGCTGAGTAATACAAGTTTATATTGCGAAAAACAGTTATGCTGCTAAGGTAACATTTATGGATGAAATTCGATCCCACGACCCTTAGAAGTTACTACATTCAAGTAAGTGAGAAAAACAGCGAGAAAAACGTTGTCATGACTTCAGGGGACAGACGTCTGTCAGACAGGTTTATACCTGATCCAAACACTAGCTGTCATCCTGTTTTGGTGTTTAATTCGAAGAAGTTTCCCCATGTAAACAAATGGAGAGGCGCGCTTTCTGCATGACGCATGCGCACTAGGGCGAAACGTGACGTCGACCGAAAATCCTCTATATTTTTATTGTTAATATGGCTTTTTCTAGCAATTTTTTAACTGTACAATATACTAGATTTTTTATGCGTATCTTTAAATGGCATTCATTTGAATATATTGCCCATCTCTTTCTGAATTGTCAATTTTACTGTTAATGTAAAATTCCAAGACTTTTTAAGACACTGCATAAACCCTGATCTTTTGAATACACTGATTGTGAGCAAACACAGTTAAAATAAAGATATAAGCCATATTAAAGCTGATATTGTACGTACAAATACAAAAAAAGTTCTTGTATGCAGAAACAATTTTATTTTAGTAGATCCTTAAATAGAACAAATATGGAGCAAAATAAAAATGCAGAGCAACTTTTAGAAGCCTTGTTAAAAAGTTTTCAGTGACCCCATTATTTTGCATTGAGATCACACAAGTTTGCTGTTGCTCCAGATTTTGCAGACAATGGCTCTGATGACAATTATACAACAAAAAACAGTCTCCATAATCACTGAAAATAGACAACATTGTTCATAATATTCTTATTTCCAATGCTTTGAGTAGAACATGAACCAGACTAATTTGTCTCTTTCAGAAGTTTGCTTACACCCTGAGTCTTGCCCTCCTTTTAAAACTCTATATTATATAATTCAGGAATGGTTTCTTTATTGAGTACAAACAAGTTCATTTTGTACTGCATTGATGAAATAATTACCTTGATGATTACCCTTCTTTTGTAAACACATTAAAAAACAAGTGTGATTTGATAACTTTGAAAAGTATCTATTTGAAGGGATTGAAAGTGCAGTTTATTTCATTTGACTTCATTCATTGTGTTTGTAGACAACCTGTCAAGTACAATGGTTAAAAACAATGCTACACCTGGGTGACTATTGAGTAGACTGCTATATAAAAGATGAAAGCACAATCACAAGATTAAGGTGAACTTGCAAATTCCAAACAGGAAAAGATCTATATGGTGTATGGGTAATTAAAGTAACACTTTGTAACTTTCAGGAGGTGAAAGCCAAACAGGGAATTTAATAGAAATAGAAACTTAAAATGGTACTTTGGAACATTCTTTATTGGTTATACATTGCATACCTTAATATAAAAAATAGCTAAAGGATTGATTTTTTTTTTAAGAAAACATACACTATATTACCAAAAGTATTGACTCACCTGCCTTTATCATACTATGAACTGAAGTTCCATCCCATTCCTAACTTCGTGGCTGAGTTGCTGTTGTTCCAAACGGTCCATTTTGTTAGAGCTGACAGTTGACTGTGGGATTTTAGGAGCGAGGAAATTTGACAAATTTGAATAGGACAGTTCCACGCTGAAATTCCTGAGCTCCTGAGAGCGGCCCATTCTTTCACAAATGTCTTGTTTCACAGTCTGCATGCCTGAGGGCTTGACTTTATACACCTGTGGCCAGGACAAGTGATTAGGACACCTGATTCTGGTCATTTGAATGGGTGATCCTAACTCATACTTTTGGTAATATAGTGTACAGTGTATGAGGCCCTTTTCCAATTTTGTGATCAAGCAAGGCCTCTCAAACTAAACATAGTTTTATTTTTATATTGTCACAAAGGCACCCAAATAACAAAACATTCTTATATTTAAGTCTATTTTGGTTAAAAGGTTGGTTAAAAAGCCTTTACTGTATTGTCCATCTGTTTGCAGGAGCAAGTCAGAAAGTTTACTGTAGAACTCAATGATTCTCTTCTGAATTGAATACTTTGTTCCCTCTAAAAGTATAATGTAATAATTTGACTAAAATTACATCACTACCTGATGCCTTCAACACTGCAAAAAAAAAAAAAAGGTTTTGAATCTGGAAGGTTGAAAACATCATGAAACTTGATTATTTAAAAATGTTGCTAACAATTTAAAATAACTACATCTTAGCTTCAATATTGCACGATTTTGAGAATTAATTAGTAATGAATAAAAAGTGAAATGGGGTGTTAGGGACAGAGCACAGGGTCGTCCATTTGAAATAAAATGCAGTCAATTGAAACTTGAAGCTCTATCCTGGAAAATACAAACAAATTCTCGTTGCAATATTTTATAGAACTGCTGGTACAGAGTTGAGTTTGAGATTTACCAAGCGACTGAAATTACTCAGAAATACAGAACCTGAACTCAAGAAACGAGAAGCCTGGAATTCCAGAAATGCTACTAAAGGGTTACCAATAATCACTAAAAGATACTCTTTAAAGTGGACATATAATAAAGATAAAATCCACTTTTTATAACAGTGTTCTCTTATCATTAGCTTAGTATTTGGATTGACTCATGCATGTTTAAGTAATCTTCTGTTGCAGCTGAAGCTCAATGCTTAGACTTGCCTGTAACATGCAAAAAAACAACAAAGCAATTTTCAAGTAAAACATGTAGGGCTCAAAACTGTTAAGCAGTCCCCCAAGTTTTTTTTTTTTTTTTTAACAATATTATTTCTATATATATATTTTTTGCAAGGGACAGTACATTAAAACATTGTCGACATTCCTATCAAATCAGAGCTAATTTGCAGACCCAATTCCACAATTAAAAACATAGAAAATACAGTACATTTATACTATTTACACATATCTAACAATGAATCTAATGAAAGAAAAGTTTGATCATCATGAATTAAGTCGGTTTGCTCTTTCAAAGGTCATTAAAGTGTAATTACAAAGCGTGCAAACCAATCTTTAAAACTATATTTAACATAAAACATTGACTTGATGCGAGCCATACATTCTTATTCTACTGTGATGCTGGTCTCTTCTCCACCTGCTCTATTTTTAATCTGCTCTGACCTCGCTCACAGTGCTTTTCCAGTTTGCAGCTCTGACGCGATTCGCTGCCTCCCCACATATTTCTCTGACTCTCCCAAGCATTCTCTCTCTGCACCGCTCTGATCTAAAATGTATGAGGGCCTGAGCGCTGTGCTGGCTGTGAGAAAACCCATTCAAGTCTATATAGCGCAACCTCTCAACACCAGTTACAACATTCAGCTACAATATTCAGTGGTCAGGACACAGACGGTGGGCTGTGACTAAAGCAATGCACACAGTGGACACTTCACATTACATTTTACAGCTTTGGATCAGACTCAAGCTCAGAGTATCTGGTTTGTTGATTTAAATGCCATCAATGCATCCAAGCAGCAACCATTTAAGTGTGCAATTAGGAAGATAATAAGGGTGGGACTAGTTCCATCTCCACAAAATGAGACTGACAAGACTGAGATGGGTCCATGAGAATGAGGCTAATGTGAGATTTTGACAGAATTTATATTTAAAAGAGCTGCAACTAATGATAATTTGCAAGTTGGGCATTTATTCTTTCATTTAATCAATTAGTTGTTTATAACGCAAAAGTCACACGACTACAAGATTCTGACAAAAAAGTTTTACTTGAGAATGTTTTGGAGGTGTATATACTGTATATAAAACCTATCAGGTCTTGTATAGGTGCACGGTACAACTTTTTGATCAAAAATATTGGGGAAAAAAGCATGTGTTTAGATTTTTTTGCTGCACTAAGTAAATAAAAATCTGTGTCTTTCCTTTGAGTGAGCTTGCATGAACACAATATGGACTATTATTTGGTCTGGAAGAGATGCAACACAGTTTTTAAAGAAAAAAGGTTGCTGTAACTTTATTTTTCACATTTAAATCATTCAGAATGTCCTTAAGTATGGTTTTAACGTTCTAATTCTAGGGAATTGTGTAGTTGAAAGTTACACAGTGCACTTTAAATTAGATTAAATTAGGTGGTATTAATTTTAAGTTTTATGGCTTTAAAATTACATTTGCAAATGGAAAAATCATAAATCTGTATTCTTTAGCTAAAATTTGAGAAGGACAAGCATGTTCTCATTTGATACTAGCAAAAAATACTACTGTACTTAGGATAGTCATATAAATATCTGGTTCTCTTGGCAAAGTTCATTTTTAGAATTTTCTGAATCACATTTCCTCAAATCAATAAAAGTTTTTTATAATAGAGTTTTTTTCTAGTAAAAGCAGTAAATCTTTCTTTCTTTTTTCAGTTCATGCAAGCTTGGGAGCCTCAATAGAACAGTTAACAATTATTCAATAATCGATTAGTTACGATTAATTGATTAAGTTGTTACAGCCATAATAATAATAATAAGTTGTGCACTCCAGTTTTTGCCGTCACTGTAACACTGCTTTTAGTAACTGTGACTTCACAAGTGGGGACTTCACCAGCATAGATACATTAAAGAAAGCCAAACATAAATGGGGGGAAAAAAATCTCATATGATCAATGTCAACATGTGTGCACAATCTTGCAGCAATTTTGTCTCATGGGATCTTGTGGCAGATAATGTTTGTGAAGGTAGATTTGTAGATTTATTTAATTTACTGGTTTTACAGACAGTAGGGACAAACAATGAAAATTGAGATAAAAATATAAGGTTATTGGGAAAACAGGTTTGATCAAGCGTGAACTTGACATAAACTCAGCTAAATTACTTAGTATTCTAAAACATAAAAAAATACTTGAATCCAAAACCTATAAATGTATTTTTTTGCCTTCCTGCAACATTATGAGACTGTAAGTTTTTGATTTTAAGACATGGTCGATGCTTTTGATCTAGTAGTCAAGTTCAGTATCATACAGTTTCAAACACAGACATCTGCATTAGTGGTGCATATTCAGATTAGTCCAGAAAGCTTCACTCACTCTGTCCTTGTGGATGTGACTCTTGTGATGAATGTCTCCGTCGCGCTCACTCGTTTCAGCTCCATCAGCTCCTCTGTAATGAAAAACAGGTCTCTTGAATAATGACATGACAATTACACTTCATAAACATCCAGCCCCCAAAGCACACACTCAAACCAAGGGACAGCGGACATATTAATTAGACCAAGACATTTATTTTAGATAGTATTAAAGGGGATATTTTATGTTGCATGTGTGGAAAGGTTTATAGTTGCAAATTGAACTGTGAGTACACCGTATGAGGAAGGATATGCTCTCAAGTTTAGTTTAGTTTTATTGGTTTATTTATCAGGGACAGTGCACAAAAAACATGATCCTATACAAAAGAGTAGAGATGCTTGTGCCATGTTATAGCAAAGTTGCTCATTTCCACCTAAAAAAAAAATTGTCCTAAAACTGCTGTTAGAGAAACATTTTTACAAAACATAATAGATGCATTCAGTGATTTGATTATTAACCTTTTATTGTAAGAAATTACACAGACTGAGAAGAAAAAAAATCTTGTTTGCTGTGAAATTTGTGAAAATGATAAAAATGCAAGTAGATATAATAATTTAGGCAGAAACAAAAAATGAAGAGGTACGAGTGCTAATGTTAGCTGTTGCAATAAATGTTTGAGCAAAAAAAGTTTTAGCAGTAATGGTCTTAGCATTTGCTGGAGCTATCATGAGAAAAAACAGGTTGTACTGCAAGAAATGTGCTATGTAGATCACAGTCTTTATACTTACCTCACTTTAATGTTAAACACATACTTCTAAAGCACAGACTGTCCTGCATAGCAAAACCCCAGGCAGTAGGGGTGCTTCCCTTATCTGCCTGGGCCGAGAAAACAACTTTTCCGGAACACAATTTAGCTGAAAACGGTTACCATGGAAATATTGGTAAATCCGCCATGTCTATTGGAGGTTTGTAAAACTTTCAAAGCCTAAGAGCTAAATAAAAAAACACACAAAATAGCCGTGCGAAAGCTGCTGGATCAATTCTGGTAAATTTATCAGACTATGCTGTAAATAACACTGTTTTAGTATTTAGCTATTTGATCTTCATTGGTTTAACATTAATAATAAAACAACTGAAATTTCTCCAGATGCGTGATGGTGACCAATGAGTTATAATAATGACTCATTGGTGGTGACACGTTCCCAAGCTTGTTGCCATTGTCTGTGGGTTTCTTGCTTCTGAAAAAATGAACATGCAAAATTTTAGATCAGATTCCCTTTCGTGTCTTTTCTGCTGTTTGCATTGGCCTTGGCTCAGTATGCGCGGAGCAATTACAGATTGTGAGTTGTTCTGTGAGGTGACTGCATCAGCACTAGATCATGCAGTCTGAGCCAGGGGTAACTCTTTCTTTTGTGTTTCTGTGTCCAAAGGTCTGAGGTGGGCACTCTGACGTCGGCAGCTCTGCAAGACAAGTTTCCTCTGAGGCACTGATGCAGATGACGGTCCCAGAGACTACCATCATCACCCAAAACCCTCTGAGACACTCATTCTGTGAGTGACCACCTCTCTGATGAGGTTTGTCCATTCATGCATCTGTAGGCGGTCCCTAATGCTATGTTTCAATCTCAGTTAATATTTTTGTCCATGATTTAGTTGTTGTTTTTTTTTCTAATGAACCAACAAAAAAACAACAGCAAACCAATCAATTGATTGACTACAGCACTTGCCGTAAAATTATAATCTATAGTAAATTAGCCATTTATATGATTCTATTCAAATTTTTCAGATAGCAGTATGTGTTTTTCTGCGATGACTGCTGATGAGTCACTGTTACTGTTTTGTTCTGGCAAAGGTGTACAGGACTAAAATAGGATTCAATTGGCTGTTTAGAATAACTGTGACTAATCTAATGTTTTTTTTATCGAGGCTATCATAAGCCATGTATTGGATATATAAACATATAACGATATAAGCATAAATATTAACATTTACTATAAGAAAATAAATATTGAAGGTAGCGGCTGTCCTTGACACTGTTATAATTCCCTATTGACCATGAAAAATGAAATTTTCTTTCATAGATGTTTTATGAATCCAAGGCTTATATTAAGATTATATTAAAGATTGCACTAAGCAATTTGCTTGTTTTCATTTTGACTATTTTGGCAAAGTTAATGATTGTTTTTTTCCAGAAAATTTTGTTCAGAAAATTCTGCAGAGGTTGAGGTAGTTCCACAACTATTCCCTAGCAACCATACTGTATGGAACAAAATTCACAGAAATGTCACAGTAGTTATAATTTGACAAATGATAATGGAGGTTTTGCACTGACTAAGAAGAAAAGAGGTAATAAGTTCAACTGTGTGTGGTTTCAATGTCTGATAAATGTGAGAGAAGCTAAAGTCTTGTTGTTTATCTGGTTTGCTACAACTGTTGACTTGATTTTCTCTTTTTACGTGTCAGTTACAAACCCAGCGGTCAGTAGACTTGTTGTGGGTTGAATTTGTTATCAAACTGTAGTTTATTTTTCCTGTTTTAGCTGTTTATTGAACTCTTACAAGAGAAAATGTCCTTTCTCTCCATTAACTCTCATGCATCGTTGCTCAGCATGAACATTTAGAATGCTGTCATGTCACCTGCATAACCTCTGTACCTTGTATCACTTTTATCTTGTCAGATGACTTTTTAAAATCCCAGGAAACTGTGTGCATTTTGGGTCTTTTTGATGACACGTGGAGGGATTTTGTTTTAGAATTATAATTACTTCCTGTTATTTTCAATTTATACTGTATTTGTTAACTTCTTACCCTAACCTTAGGAAAAGAGCTTGAGATTTGCTATATTTCACTGTTAAATTCTATAAATCTATTCCACACTTGCTCTCAATTATTTCTAATCCACTGAGTCGGTTGATTGACTTGTCATGTCAGCGTCGGACTAATCACCAGCAGTCCTTTGTATTGACCTGCTCATTAGTGGAAAATACTAGTGGTTAGGCACAAGAAAATGAGACACTTTATGTTTTCATCTTAGATCTATTGAAAAAATAAAACTGTTATGTAATACTTTTATGCTTGATGCCTTGCTTTTGCATTTGAAACTTACATCTGCTGTCTGAAAAGCAAATAATATTCAGTCTCTGTATCTTCTATTGAGATACAGTGGGTCTGACCATAAAGGTTGATGAGTTGGTGAATAGTCCCTGGTTTTCTCAGTTTTAAGCATCTTTGTGATCTATGCTCCTGTCAACGTTTATGAGCTTTTTCAGCAAAAACAAGCACTTTCACCATCAGCAATATTATGTTCTGTTGTTTCCCTTGGCTCCTTTATGTTCTTTTATTACAGCAATCTTACAATTACACACTTGACTGTGTTGAATATACTGTAGTCATAAATATTAAAGACTGGCCCTGTAACTCGACATGGATACAAACGTAATGCCGTTACCTTCATACTGTGCAAAATGTATGATACAAAATGAAAGATTACATCACGTTACTGAAGGAATGAGAATAAGATGTCTTCCAAAAGATTTTTTAGTTTTAGCTCTCAATACTAAATTATTCATACACGCCGATGACAGACTTCTTACGCAACTGTTTCTATCCATAATTTAAAATATTTGATGCATTTTTAAAAGTGTTGCATGAAAAGTTGAACATGTTTTTGACTACAAGAAGTGATACAGTTCTCCGCCAGTCTCATCATCACTGTGATTAGTTCGTTTAGAGAGACTTGTGGTGATTAGTCTATCCAATTAAAAGTTCTGTCTTGCACAAATTTACTTTTGTGAACTTTTAGACCTTTTAGAATGCTGTTATATTCACCAAAAACATACCCTAGCGTTTCTTTACAACAGTTTAAAGCTCAAATGCTCTGTTCCACTTTGACAAGTCATTCCGTTGTAGCTTTAAAATTAACATCTATTTTTAGCCTTAGCACTTATAATAAAGCAGGTTAAATCAGGCCAAAACAATAGCAGCAGCTTCTCGGCAGAAATGATTTAAATGATTTAGTGAAGGTGTGTGGAGATGAGCACTTCTTAAATGACCACCATAGTTTGGGTACGTGAATTTTAGATTTAAGACCTTAAAAACCCTGCTGTGTTAGATCTTAATAATGTTTGCACGCGTCTTTATTTTTCCCAACATAGTTATTCCGCTTCCTGGTTAGTATGCCTTTCCCAAATCCTTACACTTAACCAAATTAACTTAATCTAAACCTAACCTAATCCTAACCCTAACCTTAACAATCCTTAAAGTGCATGCCAACTTTGGCAAAAAAACTAAAAATGACATTTAGTAATTTAGATGCCTTGTTAACTAAAATAATAAAATCTGCTTTTTACTTGAGCGGGTTTGCATGGCCACAAAATAGTCCATTATTGGCTTGGAGGAGCCCGAACACGTCTGTTTACACAGAAAGCGGTTCCTTTAGCTGATTTTTTGCATAATATGGCATAAAATATATTCATCTCCATTCAGAAAGTCCCAAAGTAATAGTTTTAACTTTCTATTGCTACTGAATTGTGTAGATGACTTTTCACCTCCAGAAAGTTACACAGTGCACCTTTAAGTAAATATTTTAAAATATAAACTTTTGCTAGCATAGCCACCAATGGAAAGTGGTGGTGTAGCATAACTGGGTTGGAGAGGTCTTACATTTTAACTATTTCACAACAAATAACACTGTTGGTCATGAAAGAGTTGGATTGCTCAGCTGCTGTTAAATTGTGTTCTTTTTTGTTAATTCATATAAAGTTAGAAGCTGTCGGGAAAAGAAGCAGCATTGATCACAATACCGTAGACAGGTTTTTGTGTTTTGTGTTTTAAAAGGCCTTAGAAAGTTTTGCATTTAACCTCCCAATCCCTGCAGAAACCCAGTTTTTCAAAAAGCAAAGTGAAACTGAGTTGGTCATCCAAGTACAGTTAATCAGAACGCTGCTTTTAGCTTTCAATCAGGAATAAAATGGCTTAATATTATTAGATTCAGACAGTACATAACAATCAGATTTTTATCTCAAAATGCTACTTTTGCAGTATACTGTTTAATAGGAATTAAAAATAAAACTGAATTGTTTACATGCAAAACATTGATGAAAGTGCATAGTATAGTCCCTTTAACTATCATTTATTAGAATAGTTTGTGCAGTTTTGTGTGCATTTTTTGTTTTCTAGATCTCCACATCTTATTACACATCTTGTCGTTCTTATCTTGAAACAGCCACGTTGTAATTGCATTTCCGAATCGTCCTTATCGATCAATAAATCTAATCTTGTCCAATTTCCTTCTTCTATGTTTGATTTTGCTGCGCTGGCTAATCTGTATTTTCCAGTCTTTCTCTTTCTTTCTTCTCTCTCTCTCAACAAACCTTCCAAATGATTTTTTCCCACCAGTTTCCCAAACCCAAACTGCAGCTCTACAGGGTTAGACGCTGCCCAGAATGAATGAATAACTCCAGGCCTCTAAAACGACCTCTCCTTATTGGCCGTAACCATGGAAACACTTCTACATCTCCTCTCATCCTTTGGAGAAATGGCCTGGAGCTAATGTAGGGATAAAACAATGTATCATCTGTCAGTGCAAATCTTCTGCGTCGCTGTGAGGAGCCGGTCTCTGTTAAAACAAGGCCCCAGGTCAGACCTAAGAACAAAGCATTAAGAAGAGAAGGTTTTGTGGTGACATACACGCCACTGAGGACTTTTTCAACATTTAAAGAGAGATTTTGTGTTGAATGTTCTAGATCAAGTAATGTGACTACATGGTTATAAAATGTTAAATGGTTATGTAGATGACATCGCAGAAATATCAGTTGTTGAATGATGATGGGTTTATTTATATAGTACATTTTCACAGACAAAGTGCTCACACAGCAACGATACCAAGCAGCCTGGGGGCAGCTCAGCAGAAGTGAGTCGCTTAAACACCTGGCGCCTCAACCTCCGACCACCACCAAGCATTCTATAACCTGCAAGAAAGTCAAAGGTATTATTTTTTTCTGTAAACGCTCAAAACAGTACTAAGATTGAAATATCTGAAAACAATTATAAACTACAACTCTGCTAAATTTTAAAGGACACATATTAAGTAAAATGTACTTTTTGGAGTTTTCAATCCTGTTCTAACATTGCTTCTTGTCAAAAACATAACTCGAGTTTTCTTTCCCCTCTGAGTCTCACAAAACACTTCTCTTTTGATCCGACAGAAGAATGCCAGGGTCATCCGTGCTGAAAGCTGAAAGGATCGGGGAGATCCCTGAGATCAGAAAACGAGGTCCAAGAAGCATTAGTCGTGATGAGGGAGCCTTCATCTTGTCACACACATGGGAAAAGAGAGTCCTGGAGAAGACACCGGACTGTAGTGGGTGTGAGTTTCCCTACTGTCTGACAAAACCATGTCAGCAGCCTACAAGAGACACATCACCGTACATCTTGTGACGCTTCTGAGGAAGACGAGGAGGCGGGTACAGCAGGTAAACAAACAATGCTACTGTTTCTTCTATTTAAGTTAAGTTAGTAAGACATAACTTCTGAATATCCCAGTTTAATGTCATAGGTCTCTGAAATCCAGATTTCTTTGAAAATGTCTACAGCATCAGCATAGCAGGAAAGATTGATTTGATTTTATTTCTCTGTGTAATTCTGTTTGCAGCCACAGATAGAGGGAAGCACATAGCTGTCATGTTTGCTTTATCACATATTTTTTTAATACATAAAATATCAAGGTAAAGAGAATATTTAAAGACCAGAATGATGCAACTAATACCTATTTAAGTTTGTATCTGACATGTTAAAAGAAAAAGACAAGTAGTAAATAGTGTCAGTAAAACAAAACAACAGGAACACCTCACACAAACTTTGGGATCACACACAGTTGAACTTATGACTGTTCTTTCTGCAAATAAGATGTTGGGCTGCAGCAAGTTAGTCGATTAATCACAACTATTTTATTATTGAAATAATTGCCAACTAACTTAGTAATGAAATAATTGTTAGCTGCTCTTTATACACGTTCCAAAGATCCATGAGCTGTGGAAAAGCGTCAGATTTAGCGGAAATTACATGAAGATTGTGTAAATGTTGTGTTTTTTGTTAAACTAGTTTGCCTGAGCCTAGTGCTTTTATAATTCTAAATCTCAAACTCAATTTTACCACTAAGAAAGATACTTCATTCTTAATGAAGCCTAATTATGATACCACAATGATACCTCTTTTTATATCAACTTTCTGTACAATGGCTTTCAACAGAAAATACAAATGCTTTTTTATATAATTAAACACTTTGGTTTTCTAAAAAATCATCTGAAAATATCAAATGTTTTAATGCTAGTAATGGTATTTTTTTAATCAATACTTGTCCAAATGAGTATATTTAGTATTAAACCTTCAGATACTTTTGACAACCCTAAAATCTACATCTCCAGGACTTCATCAAGCGACGTTAACTCAGCTCAAATTTGTCAAAAATCTTTAGTTCAAGTCACTTTTGCAACTAATCAATTAATCAAAATAACACAACTAATCGATTATCAAAATAATCATCAATTGCATCCCTTATATAATTTTAATGCATGTTTCAAAATGCGTCATGACTCCCCTTAAAACGTTTAGACACCCTTGGACTAACAGTTGACAAAATTAAAGGATATACCATGACAGCCTTGTCAATTTTTTTCATCTGTCTGAAATCCTTGGCTCTGTTCTTGTGAGTCGGTGAGCTTAAGGGAGGCTCAGGTGGTAAAGCTGCTTTTTCATTTATAGAAAGGTTCAAGGTTCAGCTCTGTAGCTCCAGCCTGTTCATACTTGTGCGTTCCTGACAGTGGTGGAAAGCAAAGTACAAAAGTAAAAGTACTGTACAGCAAAATTGTTATCTAGGTTTTTCACAGCATTTCACAGCAGTTATCTGGATTTTATTTACTACTATGTTTCTTATTGAGTACTTTTCAATTGGCACTATCTGACAAAACATGGTGAAATCCTGCTTAAAGATTCTGAGTTTAAGCTGTGTTTTTTCATATGTTTCACTTTATTTCATCTGTTGTACATAGAACACAGAATTTAAACATTTTACACCTACAGTTTACAGTTATTTTAATTTGTCAAATAATAATTTCTGTGGCATTAGAGGTGTTTAGCCCCACACATTGTTGCTGGGTAACAGTTACATATTTTCTAGTGTGCTGTCATCATTTGCTATCATTCATTTCATTTAAGCCCGTGGGTGGCTTTTATATTTTAAAACCGTTTAATGTGCAACAGACTTCAATCTGTAAATGTAGGGTTTTACTAATAAATTTGGAAATTTCATCTTGTTCTTTCCCATTGGAAGAAAATACAAGTACATCCAAGTCATGACCACGACTTTGGACGTGAAAAGTTTAACTCTTCTTAAGTATTTGATTGGCGCTTTTTGACATTATTATGCTGTAGCATCTTTGACTAATCCAAAGCAGTCTTGCAATATTTATTCAAGGTCTAACAATGGCTGAAGTGAACGTGCTAAGAATTCCTTGTACTACACAAGCCTTCAGCAGGTACATTTTCCCTGTGACCTGAGGCTGTTTGTGCTCTGCTGCTGTATTTATGACCTCATAAATCTAACCTGCTGTGGCCAGAAAATATATGGCCTTCACAACATAAATAATTTATATAGGATTTAGGGTTAGCAGCTTGTTCCCTGACATTATGTGCGACACTGACAAAACAACAATCGGAAGCAATTTGTACAGGGATCTACATTAGGCTGGGAAAAAACTGTTGTCAAAGCTATAACCTGAGAAGAATGAAAAAAAACAACACAAAGCTTATAATATTCAAAAAGGTAGGATTTCTTAGGAGAAAGATACATGGTCCCAATGCAAAATGTCATATAAGCTATAGCTAAAATGTCTTGAATTAAAGAGGCTTCTTGACTACGCTATTTACAAAGAAAAGAAACTAAAATCAGTTTTTCAGGGTATTGTCCAAGCGGGTGAAAAATTGCTCAGCGTACTGACTACTGAATAGATTGTCTGTCCACTAAAATCCAGAAAGTACATTTGTTTATGTTGTTAGCATTTACCTAGCTGCCATTAGCACGCCAACGCGGCATGGCTGGTGTCAGTTTTGAAAAACTCTTCAAAGCACATCCTTGTGCAAGAAGTTAATTTGTATTGGGTAGCCTAAATGAGCAGAACATGTGGACTGATGTAAAAAGTTAAAAATTAAATGTTTCTGTTTGCTTCACAATTTTAATGTGATAAAATCAGGGTATAGCACCTTTAAAGGAGTAGCTAACTTTATTAGTTGTAAATAAGTAAACTTTGTGTTTTCCACCAAAAAGTCTATGATAAATGCAGCCCGTTGTGAAAAAATTAGCCCACAGAGTACTGTCTGAATCGAATAATAAAGAATTTTAGTTCTAACCAGGAGCAAATGCAACGTTCTGATTGGCTGAGCTTGAGTGGTTCTCTCAGATTCACTTTAAAAGAGAAAAAAGAGGGTTTTAAGTCAAAATTGCAACTAAAACTTAATATAGATATTAACAATGTGTTTAAGAATTTATGAGAGCAAGTTGTCAGATTTAAAACCTAAATTGTGTTTGCAGTCTGAAAATATATTACCCCACCTTTAAGAACATATTGACCTATCATACTGAAAACAATGTGCTTTATCAAAACATTTTATTTTAGCCACAAGCTAATGTTTTTTTTTACATTTCAAAATAGGACAATTCCTGTATTGCAGCACAGTTCAAGAACAGCTGGGAAATACATAGAAAGGTGCAATAATAATATTGCAAAATAAGATTGCACAAAGATAAGATTTTGTCTCCAACGTGTGGAATGCCAATAGTTTTGCTTTATTTTTGTTTGCTCAGGAAAAAAGTTAAATTATTCAGCTAATTAAAGTAGTTTTTCAAGGCACTCATGAAAATATCTCAAGGCAGACTATTGAAATTCAAGGCCATTTCAATGATAAAATATGCTAAAACAAGCTCTTTATGAGATTGCCAATACCATTGTCCAATCACTGTTTAGCAATTCAAATAGACAGTGGTTCAGATCTCACTTTTAATAAATAAATACTTGCTATATCTTCTTAAGCTTGTGTATATAGGAATACTGTATGTGTGTGTTCCAAAATGTCTGACTGTCTTCAAGGTCTAAGGTGCAATAAAAACATGACCATCTCCAAACACATCTAGCACACGTGGAAGGCTTTGTGCCCAGTAACAATAGCAGATAATGCCGTATTTATCGTCTGATTTGGCCTTGAGAGGAGGAATTGGCTGCAGCTTTTATGGAGAAGACGTGCGGTTGCTATGGCAAACATCTGTGCATCCATCGACAACTAGACCAGCTTTTGAACGCTTTGTGAGGCATGGACGCAGAAATAAAGAGATATCTATCTGCCGTTTTACGTCTTCAGACAATACAGCGTAATTATAGTTGCTTGTCCAAATTTAATTCATAATTAATTGGTTTACTATAGCCTATACTGTTGACATGAGCGAAAAAGTGAAATTAAGCCTGGGTTGGCGAGGCAGCTTTATTTATTTATTTATTAGCACAATAAGCAAGTAATTGTAACTTTCTACATTACAGAACAAGAACTTTTTTTTCTGATTCTTTATAATTGTGTTTAGATCATTTAAATAAGCAGTTCCCGACCTTTTTTGTCTTAAGTACCCCCAAAATTTAGCCTCACACTACCCCATAATTACTCAGGTTTTATGTAAAAGAAATGTCTTCTTGTTGAGTATTGTGAATTGTCACTTTTGTATTTTTGGTTTTCTTGAAATCTGCTCAAAATCTCCCATTATTATTTTAAACTGACCACAAATATCATTTTTTAATTCAAATAATATTACATTTCGACCATCAGGAGTCCCTGTACATTTATTTAGGAGGAGACCTATTGTGATTTTTGTGTATATTTAGGAAGAAACTATGGCATAAGTAGATCAATAATTCACATTTTGTTCATTATAATACACAAAAATGAATTAAATCGACTAAGAAATAGAAACTGATCCATTGATTTCCTGTTCAAAACGGCAGAACTGATAAGCGTCTTCCTCATAAAATTTAACTTTAATGAGCCACCGATTTAAAAATTACTATTTATTGTTGTTGGAAAGTGTCTACATGACAATTCTGAACCTTACATGTTGTGCCCGCAATCCTAATTTTTCAGTTATCGTAAGTAAATACAGACAAGTGGGCGGGGATAAGTGGTAGGTGAAGACAGGGATCTTCTGAGCACTGGAACATCAGCTGCAGAACAATACAAGAATACTCAAACATGCATGAATCAATCCAAATACAACTTTGGGTGAACTAATGATGAGAGAACATTGTTGTAACGTGGTTCAAAACTCAGAAAAGAAGATTTTACATATTAGGTCCCCTTTAAAAAACATATTTGCATTGTTCTTGTCATATAAAAATGCTCTGAAGTATCTTTACTCTATAGAGCTCCATACTGGATTACATGGAGAAGTAAACTGATCTTGCCTGCTTTGCTATAGTTGCAGAAATGTTCAAAAAGACTGGATTATCTATGGACATAAAAACAGTGCAGAAGACACAGATCTGGACACTCAGAACAGTGTTTCTGAAGCTCAGGGAAAGAATCTCACAGACAGAACTTCAGCTGTGTTTTCATTGAGGAAGTAATGTTAGATCATGATTGAAAAAAGAAGATATTTAGCGTATATGTTCTTTAAGTAATATGCATTCGAACTCCTATTTATTATATTTGTGACAAGTTCGATTTTCCTACTAATCATTCCATATCTGCAGCCTTCACATCTCGTACAAATCTCAATTAATGTTACTGTGACAAATGAAACCCAGCAGACCTTCCAATAATGACATGACCAAAACAAAGGACTGTCGAGGACTGTTTTGATTGCTTTTTGTTCAAATAGAGGCCAACAGTGACCACACACACTGAAGAATGAGTAATGTGAGAACATACAGGCGGCAATTGGGCTTAAGCACGTCCAAGTCCTGCCCGAGGTCCACTGGAGACAAATGACACCGGGAGTTTGCTCATTTGTTTTGGGCCCTTTTATACTAAAAGAAATCAATGGGCAATTTGAAATGACTCACTCGCTTGCATTTTTAAAGTTGTAGTCCAAAAATAAAATGTGTCTATATTCAGTCAAGATTTAGGAGGTTTCTTGTCAAAATGAGTCAGTGTGTGATCTTTAATTTGACATACAGACCTGACACAGCATCATATTGTGAACATATGTGTACATTTTGATAGTGTAGAGAGTTTCTGCAGTATTTCAGGCAATAGATTTATATATAGTCTAGTTTTAAATATCTTGTATCACATTTATTAAAGATTTGTGTATTCATATAGCTCATTATCAAGACAACCTTATTTGAACCGACCTATTTCATGCATCATTTTCACTGTCCTATTAGCATACAAACATATTACTCAAATGTTACAGATGGCATAAGTTGTATGCTTCTGCTAAAGCAAGGCACAATTTAGGGGATCTTTTTTTACACAGTCAGTGAGAGCATAATGTACAGTGTGTAGTGATTTCATGGTTGTCTGCATCTGTGAATGTTGTTCTCTCTGCAGAACATAAACTTGAGTAAATACTGAGGAAAGTTCTAAAGGATGAATTTTAATCTAAGATACACTTTATTGTTTTCATAAACTTTTGCTGTCTGCATTTGACCCATCCGTCAGTGCCTCTTGGGCATTTCTGCTGACAGCTGGAGGTTTGGTTGCTGGGGAATACCAGAGTGTCTGGAGGAAACCCAAACAGACATGGGCGAGAAACATGCCAACTCCACACAGAAAGGCCCAGGACACCCGGAGGTCGAGCTTGTGACCTTGCTGGTCTTCATCTCAAGGTAGTAGGTTCTTCTTTAGCCACAACTGCCCTGGAATAAAAATGTACACAGTACATCCATTCATTAAAAATTACTCACACATTGGCAAGATAAGTGAAGTGTCTTGCTCAAGGACACAATAACAGTTGAATTGAACAAACCCTACCGATTAGTGAACAAACTCTACAGACATAGACAAGCCTGTATAACATGCACACTTGTGGATTCCTTTTGCCTAAAAGTGTGTTGCAGTTACAGTGATGTATAGCTCCCAATTAAAACGTCCAGACTTGACCCTATTATCACGTTATTGGTCCATGTGGCGGCTCGTCTGCCTGAGCCACAGGCTGGAGCAGTAAACACACACACAGGGCTGTCTCTTCACCAGAGTTGCCAAGTCCGCTTCTTTAAAGCGACTTTGGGCTTCTTATTTGGAAAGTCGCTTGTGAATTTGACGGTCGCGGGTTGCGGTTTTTGGGCTTGCTCTTTGCGACACTTTGGCGTCATAAACAATGTGATTTTATTCGTTTTTTCAGGTTTGATTCACGAAATTACCCTCTAATGACAAAAATATGGAGTTTTTGCATATTTTCATGTTTTAAAATATTTATTAATGATCAAATACTATTTAAAATATGCCAAAAATCATTAACCAACATTTGCTGTGACACATAATGTTCAAATAATTGCTTATTTTAACTACTTTTATTGAGTGCCTGAAGTCGCTTGTTTTGGGCTTTTTTCAAAGGCCAGGTCGCTTGTTGCTCTCTGAAAATCTGGCAACCCTGCTCTTCACATGTGCCAGGGCTGTGTTGGCGGGTTCTGAGGGTCCCTCCCATTCTGCTGCTCGCCCCTGAAGCGCGCCTCCCTCCTCCTCCTTCACAGCGGCTGGAGGTACGCGCTGTGTCCGCCAGAGGGCACCTGAGGCCCGGTGTGAGGCTGCGCCGCTCCCGCTGCATCACAGAGACGAGAGTACCACCAGATGGCGGTTTAGGATTGCTGCTCTTCTCTCAAGGCGCGGTTCCGCTCGCACGGCCAATTTTCAATATTAAAAAACGCACCTTATTAAAACAAAAATTGCTTTATTGTTCCGGCAGAAGATAATCGGCTCGGAGATGGTCGTAAAAGGTGAGTGCGCGGTGTTTTTGTGCTGTTTTGTGGTGGCCAGGCAGACGGAGCACAGATTAAAGATGGTGGACGCAGACAGGGAAGACTGGGCGATGGGGGATGGGCGCTAGCGGCTTTCTCTCTTCCTCAGTTACATTACAGCCTAGTGGAGCTTTTAGCATCAGAGCTAGCCCCAAAATTTCACCTCGACAGCTCGGAAAAGGCGCAAGTGGTGCTCGGCGCGCGGGCCTTTTTGACACCCGTCCCCGTCGGCCGCGCGACTTTGGCTTGTCAACAAATACAAGAGATGCATGCGGTGTGACGTGTGATCATGCTTTTTGCACGGAGCATCACCTTTCCCTCGTTTGCACAGCCGTGTTATGGTCGTGTGCTCTTGCCCTCCTGCCAGGCGCTATTATCGCTGCAGATTTGCACATTTGGCGCCTGTGCCACGTTGCTGTCCACTGTCAAAGCAATGTATTTTTGTATTTTTACCGCACACTTGCTCTCTTTTCTACTTCCCCCTTGTGTCAACATCATCAGCTTCCAAGTTTGCAGCTGACTTTTGCAAACAAACACTTCCATCTCCAAATTTGACACCTCGACACATTTCCTACGTTATTTCATTTCTGTTTTCCTGCATGCATGGTTAATAAACGGCAGTATTATGGCGCGCCTTTTCCTCTATTCCCGCCCACATCTGTGCGGGAAGCAGGCAACATTTAGCGGGGAAACGTGATCACATGAGGGGGATGGGCTCCAAGAGGTTGCCCGACAAGTTTGCATGGGCTCCGGTGTTGGCTAGCCACCCCTCCCTCCTTGTACCGCGTGTTGTCGGGTGTTTTTGTGGGTCAAAGTGCCTCCAGTGTGGATCTAGTGATTACATAACTGCTTTGTTTACAGTCTGCAGGCCTGAGATTTTTCACATGAAGTTTTATCTGTTGCTGACTTCACGTTTTGACTTGCAGTATCTATAAGTGTTGTCACAAATGGCAGCCAGCCAGTGTCATGTAGCAGTTTTTCCCTAGGATTTGTTCAATATTTTGTCAGATTTGAACAAAATGCATGGCATGTGGTTGGCTATCAGATTATGCCCAACTAATTAAATGGTAGCCTTTATAATATTGTACTAGTTTCATTCTATTTAGGTGATAGATGCTTCCACTTCTGTAATTATTATCTTTTTATCCTCTGCAGAGCCTCCTCAGTCATTGGAATCAGCCACATCAGCTGTTGTATAGGCTACATGCAAATATATCACAATATTCAAAATTTCAACATTTCCATTCATGTGTAGGACAATTTATGATAAACAAAATGCTCTCGCTTCAACAAAAAATAGGCCTTTCTCCAATAGTCTTATATTTTCATACACATTTGGATTTTGACTCAATAAAATCAGTTATAGTGAAACTGATATGCCCTAATTTAAATTAACAATCAGAAAATAAAAGCTTAACGATGACAGTGCTGGGCAAGGGCAAAACGCCGTCAAATATCAAATCTCTGTGACAATCTGCTGTTTTGGTGAAATTGTGATATTGCTATTTAAGCGTGCACTATGAAGCTGTTGATTACGTTGTTTGCTTCTTAAAAGCAATTGAACATTTTTAAAATGTACATGTTATCATTATAAGAGGAATATTGAGGAATATCCCAAGAAAAATGTGAAGTAAATGTTTTTGCCTTTTCGCCCACACATACTTGACATTGACAGTAAATCAGTGCAAATTCTGACTTTAGAAAATATCTCTTAATTTCTCTCTTTCATTAAAACATGTTGATCAAACTGTAGGCTATGTTCTCCTCCTTTGACCGTGTGTGAACTAACTTGGAATATGATTGTACATTTTAACTTGTAAGTTTACCATACAGATACTGTAACGATGGCTGACACACATGTTTTTGTTGTACTTTCTTTGTTCAGGCGAGACCAAAAAGCATTGACTAAAGAAAAAAGTCCCTGCCTCCTGTTGAATGTATGTACTGTATATGTATTTATTTTTAGTGTCACATTTTCTTTTTGTCAGCCAATTGGTCGACAGGGCTTGTCTTCAGTCTATTAAGAGTTTCTTTGGTTGGTTATACCTACAGTATGAATATAATAAATTTGTTCATCTGTTTTGGTTACATCTTTGCAGTTACACCTAACCATATGTGAAGTTATTAGCTTCAGTTAATGAAACAAATATTCCACTGATTATGATTATGATATGATAGTTGTGGATAGAAAAAGATAGTTGATTGTTTAAAGACATTAAGCCAGACATGTACAAAATAAATGGCCTTGAGGACAGTTTTTGTTGGCCTTCAGACATCTAGTTGAATTAACACAAATTATCATGAAAAGTAGATTTTTACTGCAAGTCGAGAAAACATTCTTCACCATAAGCTTGTGTTTTTGTAAAAGTGTGGTACCTTGGTATATACTCACTATATAGCTGTGGTGTGTGTGTTCTCTAAGGAGATTCAACAACATAACAAGCCTATGGTGTGGGTTCACAAAAATAGGTCACAATGCATGTTATACAAGTTTGCCCTATTTACATTGTCATTTCAAACATGGCCAGTATTTCTGTTGGGCATACAATATGGTCTTATTGTAAACAGCCTGATGCGTTGGCCAACTTCACCTACGTATAATAAAACACTTGCTGTACAGTACAAGTGTTGATTTTGATTTGCTAGGCTCCATTTCTGTTAGATTAATAACCTTGCTCTCTGGGAACACCTGCTTAATATTTATCACTGCTATCCATAACTTAACCATAGATGGAATCACAATTTTGAAGGATTATGAGTTTGCTATTTGAATGGATAAAGCACCTCAAACAAAACGACACATTCCTATCCTCTTGTATATAAAAACAGCTAACTCTAACATCTTTTATATAACACATGACATTTTTATTAGTTTGTCATTTCATACTCTCATTTCAAACTTTTTGTCAATTGCCCTGTAGACATAAAAATGCAAACTCTGGACAGAACCTAATGTTAAAATATTATCAATTTGCTTTGAATAGCAGTTGTAATACTTAATACAAAATAAAATTGCAATGCATTTTTTTTCCAAATTGTGCATGCCTTGTTCCTCTTCTGTACAATATCAATATATAACTTTGCTTGACACAGGAAATGAGCCTTTTGTACACATTTTGCTATAGATCTGAAGAAATGTCAACCGCGTAACACCCGCTAAACTATTTACTTAGACTTAACAAACTGGTGTTGCAGGAACAGTTTTCCTCATGTGTCTTAAATCCTTTGGCTCAGTGCCGGAGCGCTTCCCCAGAGCAGAAGTGGCTGTATTGTTGGAACTTTTAATAACAACAACAGCCCCAGAGTAACAGCACAAGACAGAGACCTGTGTAACGCTGCTTTTCAGATGACAAATGGTCAATACTGAAAACATTTCCTTCAGTGGGAAAGCAAACCAGTAGCAAGAATACTAAAGATTGTAATAAATGTTAATAACTTAGAACAAATTAAGACTTAGTGGATTGAGCGATTACACTATAGTATAATATTTAGAAACTACTATTGGTATTCTCTTTTTAGATGAATGCATATAATTGATATTGTTTGTTGTAATTTTATTTTATCAATCAAAAATATTGCTTGCATATAACGAGCATAATGAAATCTTCTTTTAGTTTCCTCCTTTTCCACACTGCTATAACCTTATTCTTGAATCGGAAATCAATTATGTTCTTCTTTTCAAAGCCATGGTGCAATGTAGTTTGAATGAGTCCTAAATAATAGATAAAATCATGAATATTATATTATTTTCAGCATATTTTCTGTTTCAAAGATAAAAACAGTAAGTCAGTCATATCTTTGACCAAGTTCTTGAGTGAAGGTGACCGTGTAACAGTGTGTGACAAATGTCATCCCTGTTACGTAACCCTCAGGGCCGTGTCATTATCCACATACGGCTCCACAAAAGACTCACGACTAGATATAGCCTACATTTAAATGATCCATGAACATAAAACCAGCTATTTTCTCAGTGTTGCAGTGGTTTTCTGATGGTTCTGGGTCTTACTTTAACCAAACCAGCTAGAAAATCCAACTTACTATTTAGTCCTGCTTTAGTCTTGTCACCTTAGAGATAGACGTGGGCAATATATCCAGCTTTAGATTGGATCGTGAATCTTGTTTTGAAGATACTCAAAAATTGTGTAACAAGTATAAAATTTATTGTACATTTTGCTACAAAAACATAATAGAAAACATAATGAAGATGGAATAATAGTGATATTTCTGAAGTTTCGTTAGCAATTTTCTTTTACTTTTTTCAAGCAAATAAACCCTTACTATTAGTTCAATAAAGCCATAGAAAAAAATGTCTCAACACACCAAAAAATGTCAAAATTCTGATATTTGTCAATGTCACTCAGCCCTACTTGAAACCCAACTAATATGTCTGATTTTATGGTCAATGTTAATAATTGTTAAGTATTCGGAGAGAACAATGGTTGACAAGCTCCATCCAATATTTCTCAAAATTACACTTAAATTGCCTGAACTTGACATTTAAGGCAGGAGTGTAGTCATTTTTGTGCAGTGTTCTCTTCACATTTAAGCGTTAAAACGAAGCTTTACGTGTTCTTTATGTGTGAAGCACTTTGGAAGACATTTGTTCATGTAAATGTGCTTTATAAATAAACCATTCATTCATTTAAGCAGCAAACTGGCCAAAACATCAAACATCATTGTTCAACCAATTTTTAGTCTCTATAATGGTGTAGTCTTAATCTAATTGTGTAGTCTTCCTGGTTTTGTTTGGATGGGCTTTTCATTTGCTTTTCATCATTTACTATAGCTGCAGTATTTTAATGAACACTGTTTGACATTTCACATAAGAAGTTTAATCACTGCCCTGTATTAAACTAGTCTTGCAGTTCTGTTGTATCTGATAATTAAAACCTACATTTTTTGTAATATTAAAATTGGAAAAACTGCTTGATCCAAATGTTTTTAAATAATTGCTTGTTTGTGATCATGTAGCTTGACTTTTTCAATTGAGTAGTAACCTGCATGACTTGTTTTCATCACCGTAGGCACAACCTGGGTCATTTGGGCCGAGCTTGTTAGTGGCCACTTTCCAAATGTTTGACAAACAGAAAACTCAAGTGCCTTTTTGTTCTTTTCACACTAGTATCCAAAGAGGTCAAGGGTCACAGCCTGGACAATGGATGATTAGTCACAGGGCATCTACTTGTCGTTTTCTCCTTTGCCACCAGTTTGTTTGGCATTTCCTCTTGCAACCTGCTTCCTTCATAATTTTTCAAGCTTGGTATAATTAGAATTTGCAGCATTTGTTTCTATAAGTATATTTTATTATTTTATTTTATTTTGGGAAACAAGACAAGATACACAACTATAATGCTCAAATTAAAATTCCGTTTCCCCTTCTTTAAAATGTTCTTTTAAATGAGAGTGCTGTGCTGCTGGTAATATTGATTACATTATATTCTTAATAGTGCCTTGTCACAACACAATATCAGTTTCAGTAAGGCATACCATTACTAATTTCAACAATGACAATAAAAATTCTTCTTTTTAGACGACACATAATTTCTTTAACCAACAAAATGATTGAAAATTGCAAAAAAAAAATCACGCATACTCTAATAATAGAGTTTTTACGCAGGGTTTGATAGCCTTTGGAGAAAGCTTAAACTTAAGTTAAAATAATGTTTATTTTTTTTGTTGTGGAACCATTGTATCTTGTTCGCAGTTAGAAATATCGTTATTTATTTTCTAAAAAAAAAATTTGTCAACAAAAAAAATCTGTGAAAAAAATATAATCAAATTCTGTTCCTCATATTGATCGATCTCGATTTTCTATTTGATTTTGTAAACAAAATGGCTCATTTATCAGATTTTTTTCAAATTACATATCAATGTTCTGCCTCAAAGTTTGACTTTTACTTCAAACCACACATTTTTACTGACAAAAGCTTGATTTTCCAATTTTACGCTTCAAAGCCCACCACCAAATAATTGACAATTCTATTCGATTTGATCTCTCAATTTTTAGATTTATTGACCAGTCCTAATTTTTAGTACCTTAATTCTTATAATACTGTAAAAGATATTGTAAAAAAGTGCAGGTTCACACAGTCAGCATTTACTGTAATCAGACACAGCATAATTAAACACCTCATTTAGAAAAACCCAAGAGAACACTGACAGTTCTCTAAGATTAAAAGTGCACAGGTAAGGATCAAATAGTCTGGGGATTATGGCTTTCTTGAACCCAAAGAATATCAGCTTACCTATGTATGACTAATGACATCAAAATGACCTATTAATCAGGATTTTGTAGAGTTTTGAATGTATTACCTTCATGTTCCTAGTCTGAGTAGTGCAGATACAACAGCACAGTGAGGTGAACCTTATAATGAGATGTGTTGTTTGGTGGTGTCTTTGCTTTACATGGTCGGCTCCGCGGCGTCGCTCGACTGTGAAGCTGACTCCATATTACCTTAGTGCATTTGTGTTTCAGACTCAGGGCTACAGGCACTATGGACTGTTATCAATATTCTGGACCTCGCTACATCACTGGTGCGTGGATGAACGTACACTAGAGAGGGTGAAAGGGTCTCTCTTCATCTTCTTTGGTTGAGTGTAGAGCTGGGCGATATATTGAGGTTTTATAACTTGAAGGTTGGTTTCAGGATATCCAAGAATTGAACATGCAGTGGTGGGTGATATGTCAGGAAAATGTTATCATGATTTTTTTTCAGCTGCTGTGATTGGTTAAATTCAGTCATTGCTCACTTAGGGCAGAACTAAGACTGAGAATTAGGTAAGTAAAAAAGTCCATTTATACAAACAGATGCATCAAATAAAGAAATGATAAATCACAATTTCATCAAAAAAGTCACAGTGATGAGCTCATGAATTGATTTTGATCACAATGTAATGTGATGACATCGCAGAAATATATATTAGACTGGGACAGTTTATCATTTTTCGATAGATCATGATACATTTTGCTGTATCAGGTCATATAGTAACACATGTATCGCAATACTTAAATTTATACAATGCAGAGTTTGTTGCAATGCATTTACATATGCCACAGCAAAAGCTGCTGTTCACAACAGGATTGCCAACAGCAAGCTTTTCATATTTTGTATTACAAACCAGCCATTCATTTGATTTAAAGTTTAAATACATTAGAATATGTTTCACTCTTAAATTTCTTTGAATGATTTTTGCAGCATAGTAGTTAATATTGAACCATTAACCTTTATAATATTCTTATATTATTGTAAAAATATGACATTACTTAATCAATATCAAGTCACAATATCCTGTGTATTGCAATACGTTTGTATTGAGCCTCTTGTATCCTGAATGTGTCTTATCGTGACAAAAGCGTATCGTCCCAGCCCTAATACAGTATAGGCCTATAATGTTTAATACAGATGGGGATCGAGCAGCTAAAATTTGTTGTAATAAAAAGTCATTATAAACATCAACAAACTGAAAGTGTGTGAAAATAAGATAATTGTAAAAACGGGCTTTTGCTCTGTTATGACTTCACCAAACAGTGATATGTAAGCTCAACATAATAATTTAATCCACATTTGTGTTTGATCTACAAAATATTGTCTGAATGTCGTTACTGAGGTGCATCGTCCAGCATTTGAACTTTCAAGACTTTGTCAGAATCTATGAGGGAAACAGTACGAAGACAAAATATGATATGCAATAATGAAATCTATTTTGATGATGAATCTAGGGCTTTTAGGTGGAGAGTAACACACAATTCTTTTCCGCTTTTGAGTGTTGGGCCTTGCCTTGGTTTATATTTCTAACCTTCAAAGTGTATCATGTATTTTTCAGTCTTATCTGACTTACATACAGTATTTACTTTCACACCTGTAATATGGCTCTGAATTTTTTTGGCCTTGACTATTTCTTGCTGAAGATTGTTGACAGACTAAAACTGAATGAAAATATGTTCTATTTTAAGACTTTCACCCAATAAGGTTATTACAATCTCATTTTTAACTGACTTATATTCACTCAAAATGCTTCGCTATTGCCTGTCCATCTTAATCAAAACCAGGATTCATATTTTGGGGTTTGTTGTGATCGTCTTTGCTCCCTGCTTTGAGGAAACCTTTCTGGAGCTCATATTTGGATGTACCGCTGCAGTAGTGACAGCCGTGCGCTTTTATGAGAGCTGAGAAGTCGAGCTTTGTAGAAGAAGGAACACGTTATTGAAGAGGATGGAGGGTGAAACTGCACTGCCAACAGCTCCTCACTCACATATGTCCCTGCACATACTACTTCACAGTGCATATTGTCAGTATCTAGTGAGGACGCAACAGTAATGGTTGTGAAAATAACTTTCTCAAGATTGGATGAGGCATGTGTTGTTGAAAACGGCAGAAACCTTTTTTCCTCTATTCCAATGCTTTTATTAACTATGTAAGTGACAAAGTAATTCTGCACCAAGTCATTCTAAGCTCTCCAGGATCGAGGTTCTCTTTACTTTCATTTGCTTGGAAAATAACAAGAACAACCCTATACCAGCATTTGTATGAAATAAGAGAGAGATCAGTTAAGTTTCTCCAGGCTGTTTCAAGTCTCAATGTTTACTGAACCAGTTTGTCTAAAGATTAATTTAGAGAAACAGCATTTTTTTTTCAACATCTTCGCAATTGCTTAGAAAATTGAGACAGACTGATGGTTCTAATGTCAGAGAGACCATATGCACAACCATGCTTTTGTCTGTTGAAAGGTAAGGTGCACTAAGCTCACCATCAGCAAGTGTGTTTAAATGTTTGAAAGCCTTTGGAGTAGGTCTGGCTGGGCGATATTGATAAACATGAATCTCAATATTATTTTGGCATACCTCGATACGATATTCCGACGATTATTACGTCAATAGGCTGCATTCAAGTTGTAGAATGCAATGACGCGATGATGAATCTAGATGGTGAACAAGATTTCTGATTTCTGATTTCTGATTAACACTGTACTTTGTCATGAAATATTTAAAAGATCATTTCAAAGTGTTTCAATCTATTAATTTCTATTAGTGACTAGACCCGATCACTTTTGTATTACAGCAAAACTGACTTTAAACAAGATTTATTTGTGCTGCAAACATCCGTGTGAAGTATTATTGGTCTGGACAATGTTGGGATGTCACGTGAACAATGTGAACTGTTTGCAAATGAATCACAGAAATGCAGACATATTACATTTATATCCCTAAGTTGAAAGTTACTGGCATCATTTTCTCTATTTTCTATTCTTGCAGGGTTCTTTTGTGGCAATTTTGACTATAAACAATATACTCGGTATTCAATTTTTGGTTATCTTGAAACCACATTCACGATATTATCTAAAATTTGATATATTTCACAGCTCTACTTTGGAATATCTTGAACGTTTCTACCATAAACCAAGAAATATAGGTATTTGACACAGTTGGTCAAAAGCAATGCCCTGTGAATCAATTTGTCGACTGTAAAAGGATGTAGCCTGGTGTTGGGAAAAATTGTTAGAGTCTTGCCAAAAACAACTAGATTAAACTGTTCAGCTCACTTACTCCATGTTTTCGCTGTTCTGCTGCTGGTCTATTTAATTAGACAAATTGGGTTCAATTGAAATGCAATCCTAGAGAGACTTGAAACTTAAGCCTGGAGGATTTAAACTGATATTTATCTGTGTTATTTTGCAGATAGAGTTGAGTCAGTAATTTCTAAAGCTACTAAAACTTATCAAAAACAGAGGAGATGGATTCTGGAGATGCAGAGTTTGGAATGAGTTGTGCAGAATCACTGCTTTGGTGCTTTTAGGGTTAACTCCATTGAGAGTTAGGGAGATGAATAATCACTCTCTCCCATTGTAAATACAAGATCTTGGAAAATAATGCTTGAACCTTGCAAGGGATTAAATCTTTTGACATTTTAGAAGGCTTACAGCGCCACAGCAGATGTCTGGTATAATCAAAGCTGAAGGTGGTTTAATCAAATATTTGAGAAAAACATCTAAGTGTGATTTTTTTTTTGTCTTGTCCGTGCATTTATGTTGTAATGTATGTTTTGATGACAGAAAAGTTCCAAGTTTCAGGTGAAAATACAAAATTAGTAAATTATTTCTTCTGACAAATTAGAAAGAATCACATGTCTTATACTAGAATTTGTTTGCACTGATCTAATCTTCAGGATTCACAATGTTTATGCAGACAATCAAATGATATGTTGTAGTTTGTGAACTAAAATATAACACAACAGCAGTCTTCTCAGTTTGCTAAATTCATCCCAAAAATGCAATATCAATTTGTCTTTGATTCTTTTGTACAAACCTAAAGTAGACTAATCAAAATTGGGTTCGACTAGGGGTCTATCAGTCAACTAAAGGACTGAAACCTTGGATTATGGTACATTGCAATACTGTATATTGTTGTGAATTCTGGCTCTATTTTACGTTTGGATCAAAGCATCTATTATTGTGTAACATATAAATCAGATAAAACAATCATTGCTGTCTTAAAGGATAAAATACATCTGCAAGGCATTAGATTCTCTGCCAGAAAATGATGTCTGCTGCTTATAAAACCTGCTGCTTGTTGCTGTATGAGGTAAGTGTGAAACGGTGTCCTTCATTTTATAAGGATCTGTTGAATTTAGCAGCTTTGGTCTACATTTTCCACCCGTCAGATCCTTTACGTGTGAGGTTAACGGGCGACTCCAGGCTTTAGAAAATAGCACCTTCTCTTCTTTAGTATCTGCTCTTTCTTGGCTCATTCATTTGTACACACTGTTACTTAATATTGATTCACTCGCAGCTGCCAAGTCAATTCTTTGGCTTTTGCAGAGTGGAAATAAAGTGGCTGCAGGAGGACAGAAAGATTGGAGCGCTCTGGTAGAAAGTGCGATTGTGCCCAAGCTGTGAAGAAGTAGTGACGGAAGAGTTTTAAAAAGGAAGACATTCATGGTTAGAAAAGATATGAATAGTGAGTTTATTGTTGGTAATTGAGACTAAGAGGTGTTAGGAAAGACTTGAGTAATCTCCCAAACATGGTTACGAAGTGAGATTTCTGCGCTTTGTGGTGAAGGTGTGAAAGTTGTTCTTTTTGTCAGTGTCGTGTCGCCCACCCAGAGTTTAAGTCAATTCTTTTAGATGGAAAGTGAAAGTAAGACCAAAAACAACCAATTAATGAACGATAAATTGGACGTTGCAAAAGCTCTGAAGCTAACTTTTTTTATTTGACCAATTATCTGACCTAATCTGTGCATGGAAACACTAATATGCAATGGAATTCAGGCAAAAATAACAATTTATGCAGAAAATGTAATGAAGCAGTGTATAAATATCAAAAAAGGGTGTTTTTGTTGCTGTTCAATGCAAAGTTTCATGTCTAAATGATTAAACTACTCGACTATACAAATTTTGGTCGACAAGAGTTCATTGACTAAACGACTAAAGAACTAATGCACTAGACTACTTCGAAACCATAATCCATTTCCATTACCAAGCTATCAAAAAAGGATGGTATAGTTTGAGTAATAGCTGCAACTTCTCCTTTATTAAATCTTTATATGTGTTGTGATCTGTGAAGGTTTAGTTATTACCGTAAGATCTGTGGTGCTTAGTGAAACAAAACAATTACTTTCTTTTCAAACAGTTGGTGCGTGCTGTGTTTTTGGGCCTTATTGACCAGAATAATGTTAGACTTAAGAATTGTTTTTACAAGTTGCTAGCAATTATGCAAATGTGAGCATTTCTCACAAATAGGGATGTAACGTTAAGCAATCTCACAGTAAAATATTTTTAGACATGTAGCTCACGATACAATATTCTCACAAAATTGCAATTTTACAGAGTCGACGACATTGAGATTATGTTACAGTAATACACATTAAAGCCATTTTTTCAGTCAATCCTTCAGTGATTTCTTTTCTAGGTGCAAATTCAGGGCTCCAGACTAAATTGCTCTTGCACCTTTATTACATTATGTTTGTTGTTTCTTTTAATTTTTATGATAATTTGCATAAAACTTGCGGTAATATTCTGAGCTCAGAACTATTGACACAACAATATTGTGACAAATTTGCTATTATATCATCCCTATCCTGAGTTACTAACTTTGACTATCTGGACAAAATGCAGCAGTGTTTCTATCAAAGCTCTAATGTTATACAGTTTGTGGTGAAGAATCAGACAGCTGTTTTTTTTTATCTTTATAGTTTGTGATGTTTGGTGAATTAAACTCCCCATTGCTTTTTGTTTGGAAACACTTGAAGAGCCTCTTCAGTGGTTCTTGGTTTTGTTGGTAGAAACCAAGCAACTGTCTCCTTTTCAGTGAAAATAGATAACAGAAACTTGTCTTTTCTGGTATAAATTTATTGTCAGCATTTTTATTTATTTAATGAAACAGTGACAATGTACAATTAACCTTTAAATAGAAGATATGCATTGTAGCTTAAGTGCTATTTTCCACCTGTAGTCCTTGGAGAGGTTGATATTACATTTAATAAATACATTCAATGAAAAAGGAGCTGTAATGATTAGTACATCTTAACTCCAACAGGTCTTTCATTCTCTCAGCACTTGCATACATCCAACATTTTCAAGTGTCCAACCTTTAGCCTTGTTTCATTGTAAACATTGGACTGTGCTGCTGCTGCTGTCCTGGTTCAGCCTCGTCTCTGTTATCGGCCCATCTGCTGCTTCAGCGCCTGGACGGGGGATTAAGGGGTTTCTCTGCTCCCTCTGACTCCAGCTGATTGTTTGACCATAACCTTCTTTATATCCCCAGACAATGTATTACCACCAACATCCTCCGCTTCAACACAGCATGGGCTCCTCCTGCATCGGGCTTCTGCTAACCTGTCTGCTTTATGTTTTGGAGAAGAAAGATTCCAATGGAAATTAAACTTTTCATTTAAAACTTTTGACATTTAAATTGTTGATTTTGGTAAATAAGAGCTGGCCTATAAGTCTCTTTTCTTCTCTTTTCATCACCATTCTTTTCTTTTGGAAATAATTTTTTCACTTGTAAAGCTTGGAGCTGTTGCAAATAGTCAGCTTACTTTACAGTGTCAGTAGCTTGTTTCATTGTATTGGTCCATCATGTTTAATTTGTTTATTGATCCAATGTCAAGAAAGGATGAAATAGGCTATACAATTTTAATCTTTCTTTATTATGACTGAAGAGTACTTGTTTTTATTTAGATTTTTTTTAGTAGCACTGTAGCAAAGCATATACGTTTGCTATAGTGCCAGAAGTACAAACCAATAACGTTATTCGCTTTATTGTTTATATTGATAGACATTTGTTGTCTATCACAATGGCCAACTATGTCATGCTTACTAATTATTATTAAATAAAGTGGTAGAGCAGCAGACCAAAAATGTCTAACACATTTTGGATCATAAATTGAACATTTATTGCTTCTTCTTTTTTCTTTATTTTACCTCTAGCAATTTTAAACAATCTTTGTTAATTCCTGCGGTTATTGTGATCTGGTTAATCATAATAATCGTGTTTATTGATTAACTGATTAAGCTTTAGTACGTTTTGCCGTCCGTCACATTATCTAGATTTTGCTCTTAGTGCTTACTGGTGAAGACTTCAAATGGATGCATCTTGGTGCATCCAGACTGTTTTCTGAAAACACAACAGACTTGTCGTTCAATAATAAAAAAGCCAATTATTTTCACTTGCAGTGCACTGTTTTATTCAGTATTTACATCTCAGCTGGAGCTCACGCGGAGATTTACATGTTTCCTGTTTTCTTATAGCAGACCGGACTTAGATCTTTACTATGTAGTCATAACAATACTTTCAATAGTCATTAGTGGCAACTTGCAAAAGCAGCATTTAGTTGGTAATTAACTTTGTTGATGTATCAATAACATTAGAAAACTGTACCACAAAAGTACAAAATTTTGTCAATTTAAATGGCTTGAGTAGAAAACTTCTTTCTCTGATGTATTTCATACCAGAATCTGATTTTTTTTATGCCCATTGTCAGTAAATAAAAGTCACAGCAGTAAGAGCCAACTTAAAATAAGAAGTAAAAATAAACACGGCATAACATACAATAATTACAACATACAGCAGTCATACAGCTGTAGGTCTTTAGTGGCGTTGTTGATTAAATGTCAATTTCTTGGCTTTTTTTATTTATCAGGTCTATTAAAGGACTGGACAATCTGGAAAAAAATGTAATAATTTTTTTTCTCACATTGATTGATCTCGATTTTCAATTGGATTTTGCTTAACCTTTTTTTTATTTATTTAAACTGTATATCAATGTTTTGCCTCAAAGTTTGATTGACAAAAGATTGGTTATCTATCTTTCAAATCAAAACCCACCACCAAATAATTGACGATTCGGTTCAGTTCGATCTCTCAATTTTTCGATAAATGACCCAGCTCTAGTCCATGTTGCGGAGTCAATTCAGCCTTTTACAAATGTACTATTTGCACAAGTTTTTGTATAAAGTTGTTTTGGTGGTGCAGTTTTAATCTCTGGAATCTCTGAAATGGTTTTCAGAATTAAGATCTTGAACTACATGATTTGCTGTTACAACTATGTGTAGTGTTTCTGCCTTGACATGTAGCAGCTTATCAAACTAACAAGTGCCGTGTTTGGACAGTTGGCCTCCTCCTGGACTGAGTATCTGTTTATGTATGTACCAGCTTCACCTCTCGCCTCTTCTCTTGTAAAGGAGACAAAGTTGCTCTGCAAAACGGGGCCAAGGTGAGAGCACCAGCCACAAATCAAAAGAACAAATTACTCTCTTTTTCCCAGTTTCCCCTGCTGCTGCTGCTGTCACACTCCCCCTCCCCCGTCTCCCCAAAATCACCCCCTCTCCCCTTAACCCTCTGCTCCAATTATACTGTAACTGCCAGAGCAAATAGTCTGCCCTAAAGAAGAGGAGATGATATTATTTTTAATGTTGACAGTTCTGATTATGCTTTATTCATTGAGCTGCTTCTTCTGAAACAAGAAAGAAAAATCTACTTCTCAGCAAAGATGTAATCGCAGCATCTTTTCGCTCCCTTTGGCTTTGCAAAGATCAGGAAAAAAAATATTAACAGATGGTGTGGTGCAAGACTGCATGATGCCTCAATCTATTAAGTAAAAAAAAGGCTCCTGGTTTAGTCTTGTAGATTTTCTTCAGTTTTTGTTTGAAAATTGTTTATTTGCTTAATTAATCTAATTTGTAAAATAAAAAATGGACAGAATTGGTACTCTTAAAAAAGCTATCAAGTTAAGACAAATTACTTTATTCACAAGATAAATTACTTGGACGCAACATATTGAAGAACTAAAACATCTCTTAATTTGCAAGATCAACCTAATTTTTTCTTATTTGTTTACATTTTAATTTACCATTATTTAATCCACTGAGATTTAGAATTTCGTGGGAGAATGGAGAAACAAGGCATAATGGGCATGTTTTTATTGGTAAGAGAAACCAGAGCATCCAGAGGAAACCTACGCAAACACGGAGAACAAACTCTACATAGAAAGGCCCCATGCCTGGGAATAAAACCCAGGACCTTCTTGCTATGAGGCCCAAGATCTAACTGCTGAGGTATTGTTTCGCATTAATGAGCCATTAACCTTATTATGAAAGTCTAGCTTCATTATTAAAGCTGTGTAGTTAATTAACTCTAAAAAAAAAAATAAAGCTTTTTCTGAAACAAACCTCTTGCACACTTATCCGAAATAGTCATATAGTGACTCACACGGCTCTGCTTGTGTGACAACCTTATTGGGAGGAACGTAATTTACTAATTCTAAGAAAGAAAAGGTGAACATTCAGGGTTGTATTTTGATTGCTTCATGTTTGAGTAAATCTATTGTTTTGTGCAGCTGTGCTAAAAAAACAACTATTTTTTATCTTTAGTCCTGCATATCCTGTACTTGAAGTGATTATTGGAAAATATATAAATAAAAAAAATAGACTACAAGTGACGTAGAGCTCAAAATGTCACCTAGCTACTAAAACATAAAGGACGACCGCAGCTTCATAAAGTGAAATGCCACTATTGAGGCAGAGCTTATCATTTTAAACAGGAAGTCAATGGGCCTGTTTCTGTTATCAAGCAGCTTTAGATCATTATTATTATGGTTTACAAGGCCATGAAAACTATTTAATGACTGACTAACTACCTATGCTAATATTCAGTATGAACTTGAGCTTAAAATGTCGTCTTAAATCGAATCGGTTGTCAGAATACCAACTCATTTATTCAGATGTGTTCCTAGTAAAAGCCATTTGGATTAGACTTTGTGTCGCTCAACACCTTGCAGGTTCTTGCTAAATTACACCTTTTGGCGCGGCTGCACTATAATCATTCCCACAGTATTTAACATTCTGGTTCATCACCTGCATTACTCCGCTCTTGTGGGATTCTCGTGTTTGCTGACATGTTGTTGATGTTCTGAATCGGATAATCTGTGGTGTGACATGTGGGTAATCTGGTTAATCCTGTAGCCGTAGCCCTCTCGGTGTTACAGACCCTGCTCTCTCTGCCCACAGCCTCTCGGAGCTGGCAGCTTGATAAAGTGCAATTATTGTGTCTGTGTCTAGCAGCTGTCCTGAGGGAGACTCTGGTTCAACACTTACACACTTTACTGTGAAGGTTTGCAGCCAGCAAGACCTCTCATTCATTACTACAGATTTTGGCTGCCTATAAAGTTCATGTTGGATTTTGTTTCAATTAACAAGAAGTGCCTTACAGTTCAGAATGAGCAATATTTAGTGATATGATTTAACAAGGTAATATATTAAAGGTGCTTGTAAATGTCTTGGGTGAGATTCAAGTAAAGCAGCTTTTTCGCGATTACACAAGACAAACAAGTGCTGCAAACAAGTTCATTGATTAATTGCCCCTAATTAGATAAGAAAGTAATTAACTAGTTTGGTAATTGAATAATCATTAACTTACCATCCACTGAGCTGAGAAATGAATGGATTTTTTACTCACAATGAACAGCTATGATACAGGAAATGTAGTGTTTTTGAAGGAAATACTACTTTGTCTATAAATATACACCTTCAGGATGTTCCCGAGCTTGGTCTGTGCCTTTTTTCCCTAACAACTACGATTATTCGAAACTAAAATATTTGCAACTCAGTCATCACCAAAACAATTCTACTTTCTTGCATTTGGAAATCACTGCTCTATTTTCTGCTTGAAGACCAGTTACAATACCAAATCCTTCTAGACAGAGCAGTGCCGTCTTGTCCATCAGAGAACAAAGATTACTCTCTGTCACTGTTGATTTTCCATTATAAAACTAGTTTTAATGAAGATGATGTTTTCTGGCTATACCATCTTGTCAAAGCCTGATCCCGTCGGATCTTAAAAGCTAAGCAGGTTGAGCCTAGGTAGTACTTGGATGGGAGACCACTGGAATCTCATGAGCCCCAGTGGAGGAACAACTGTTGTTCTGTCCTTAGGAGAGGTGGGCAACATATTGAATTTTAGTTAATATCGTGCAAAATGCAAGTTATGCAAAAATTTGATATTGAGTGTATCGTTTATTGTAAAAAATGCTTCAAAACTAGTTGCTTTAAGATACAAATGAAGAAAGTTAAACCACATAAGTGAAGAAGGTGATATATTAGTCAATTAATCATTCATTGGTGTCTTATTTGCCAAATATTTATTAGTTAAAAAGCACAATGCAAATTTTTCAGAATTATTTTGCACATGAAAATCTCATTTAGCTGCATTTTTTCTTTATGAATAGAAATTTAGCATGCCAACCTTTGAGTTTGTGGTTTTGTGAGGGCCACTTGGTCAAATATTTGGTTATAACGTTGGACACTTACTAGTTTTGAGAAAAAGTCGACTAATTGACTGATAGCACGTGTCTAAAATCGACCAAAAATGTCTTTAGTCAACTACAGCCTATTTAAAGTTGTGTTTGAACATTTTCCGGTCTTCTTCTTAATATTGTAATCAAGATGTGCCTTAAAAATCAAGAAAACCATTTTTGTCAATATCTCCCATGCAGCCCTGTGTCCTTAGGAAAGACATTTCTTAGCTGAATCTGGTGCGTGCATGAATGGCTGATGGCCGATTATTATTTTATTTCTTTTGATGATGACTAAGGCTCTAATTTTCTATAATAACACATCACTCATCTTTTCTGTATGACCGGTGGCAGTTGGAAAGTCCACAGCAGCCACTTTTCTGCTCATAAAGTTATAAACTGAATTCTTTTACGCATTCAAATATGTTGCAAGTGGTAGCCTGGAGAAAAAGGTATAATTTCTAACAAATAAAACCCAATGTCTTTTCCATTAGTTCCATTGACAGTATCTTTATTCTTTTTCTAATACACGTTTGTGAAACCATTGTGTCTTTTTAAAGTGTTTTCAAAGGCCAAATTCCTCTGGCTCTTAAATGTCTCAGTAGAACATCTTTATTTTCTGTGCCACTGCAGATTAACATAATTTTCTCATTTGGCTGCCTTCATCTGTGTGTGCAGTGGAGAAATCTATTTGACAAAAGGAGGAGAAACTAAAGACATGAGGTCGTTTGCTTGTGTAATTAATTAGACAGTTACAACTCGGCAAATAATAAATTGTGGTCATATATGAGCAAGTGGAAATGTTTCATTCAGACTCACTAATTAGGTTTCTACCAGTTCTGCCACAAGATGTCAGCTCACAATATTAAGAGAAAATAATGTTTATAATCTCATTTTCATAAGAAACTGGTATGTTTTAAATTAACCCCATTCTACAAACAAAAGCATGATCATTCGATCATTCACCTGAATGTAACTTTTCAGGGTCATAGGGTCAAATTTCATTCACAAATGTTGAATCAGCAGCAGAACTTTTGTTTTTGCACAGTAATAAACTCAGTTAGCTGACAACAGCCTTTGCTCAAGTCGTTTCTCAAGTTTGGTCAGATCGGGTGTGTGGGCATGGCCCATGCTGATAAACAATAAATACCTCTATTGGTTAATTTATTGTCATAGTACAATTGTAATTACTAAACAATACACATTTTATAAACAAAAATTTATATTTGTACTCAATTTAACATTTATAGGCAAATCTCGTGTTAAAAAAAAATATATATTTTTTTTTTATATCAGAAAATGGATCATTTTAGAATAAAATTAAGTGACTTTAGTTCAATCTATAAAACGCGACCATTTCCATATAACAGATACATTTTTAGTTTAAGCAAAGTGACAGTTTTGGGAAATTTGGAATCATGTTTTTCTGGCAATAATTGGAACTATGTAGTTTGTATTGTTACATCATGACACAGAGAAAACATATAAAGTACAACATATTATCCTGAATAGGTCTGGGCTATTTGGGAAAAAATAAAGTCACATTTTTTTCCCCTCATATTGATCAATCTCGATTTTTGATTCAATATTTTTAACCTTTTCACCATTTTTAACCTTAAATTATGTTTCATTTTATTAGATTTTTTTATAGTTATAATCAATATTTGCCTCAAAGTTAAATTTTTGGTCCAAACAACACATTTTTGCAGACAAAGGATTGGTTTTCAATCTTTCGATTCAAACCTCACAACTACATAATTAACAATTCGATTCAATCTTTTGATTTTTCGATTAATTGCTCAGCCCTAATCCTAAAATTTTGTGTAATTCAAGTCTGCAAATGTAAGCTATTATTACAGTATAGCCTATGTGTCATACTTTACCTGGTCCAAACCACAGGCATTCTGATCCTCCATGTTTGTCAGTGTCAGTTGTCAGTTTTGTCGGCCACATACAGTGAACCTAACACCAGCTCGGTAACATGACGGGGATCACATGACCTGCAGCTCAGGATAGATTCAACTTTCTCTTGCAGCAGGGTGCCTCGATGCCTAGAGCAGTGAATTAGTTATATCAAACCAGTAGGGCCTTGAATGTATTTATGATGCAGTGTTACGTTATATGATCGTCTAATGTTATCTGGAGGCTATATATTAGATGTCTTCATAAATTATTTTAAGCCGCATTATGAAGGCAGACATTTTAAAATTGATAATCAAGAGCATGTGCAAGTGTTCAAACACTGTAAAGTATTAAACATTGAAAACACACCTCACAAACTGATGCAGTGGGTGAAAGGAAGATGAAAGCAAGTTCTTACTGTTCAAGTTGTGTTTTTATAACCGGAATAGTGGCATGAAAAGTGGAAGAGTAGTTTATCATTTATCTTGCTTTTAATGGTATAATTATTACTGTACAAATTCCAGTCTCCTTTTTGCAGTCATTGAGATATATCTTAATCTTCAGATTGGTTAAATTGGGATTAAAGAACAAGGACCAAATTGCACTAGACAATTGATGAATTGAACAACCTATATTTACAGTCTGTTTGATTAGTTATGTCATTTTTAGTTGCTATAGTCCCTCTTAACAGCATTTATTTATTGGTTACTATGGTGATGGCCACAGTGAATATTAGGGCTGTACTAATGTATCGATACGGGGATATATCGAGACAAGCTCATTGGCAATACGTGTATCGTTACAGGAAGGTGTATCGGGATACGAATCCGCATACTTAAATTTATATAATTTACACTTACAAACCTGGACAGCAGGTTTAAGACTGAAACTATTGAGCTGAACAATGACTTATTTGTAAGACACTTGTATCTAACATAAAGAGTAGTTTGAAAATACAATTGTTTTGCATTTGACACTTGATACGTTACATATTGAGGAAATTATATCAGGATTTACGTGTATTGGGATACATATTGTATCGTGACCACTGTATCGGGATGCGTATCGTATCGGAAAGCTCTTGGCGATACCCAGCCCTAGTGAATATGATTAAAGTCAAATGCATACGACAGTTTAGACAGCATGTTCAACATGATTATAGTTAAGATTTGCTTGATTTTAGCCAGTTTATATGACTATGACATGTATAGGTAATACCACAAATGTTACCTAGCAACCATATAAAAAACAAAGGCAAAATTTATGTAAATTACACAGAAGTTACAATTTGACGAATTATAATCCTAATAACAGTTTTATTTTGTCAAAGAATGTTTTGATTCCCAGGAAGCTGTCTTTGCATTTAGTTTTTTTGACAACATGTGGAGGAGGTGTCTCCTGTTAATAGAGAAGACTCTGGCGGGCCTCCATAGACTGAAATTCATAACATTAAGAACATTAATTTAACTACTAATTCCCCTTTACATTACAATCACAATGCATTTCAAATGTAAATTATTTAACCCGGAAAGTTTTCATTGAGATTCTGAATTTTTTAAGGCAGTGCTGGCCAATAGGTTCCAACAACGCGACCCAAGACACAGAATTTCATAATTTCGTAAGGAATTCCAGTGGCTGCCAAAGTTTATAAAGTTAGAATAGTTGTAGTAATAAATGTTGTTATTACTTCAAAATTTGAATAGCATATACATATTAAAATAAATTTTTGTGCCTCCATATTCTCCCCAAAAGTAATGGAAAACAATGAAAGGGGTTCTGTTTTAGTGCTTCTGTAATTTTACAACTTTATTTGTCATTTTCTTCTTAAGTTACAACAAAACTATGGCATAAACAGTATTTACCACAAGGACTATCACACCAAACTAACTCAAAAAAAAAAAAAAAAAAAAAAACAATCTTTCATATGAGGGTTTTAACTCCTGCCAGAACTACCAATGCACTCTGCAGTTTGCATTGGAATTCTCACTGACCATGGTAGGTCTTTAAAGCTCTTTTCTCGTTTGTTGTGGTCTATTTAATCGCAGACCACTTCAGACACACATATTTGATTACATAGCCGGCAATTAATAATGAACTAGCCATTATTGATGTTTTACTCAATACCCAGTCAATAATGTGATGTAGAGGGACTACTAAATGGATTTGAGTCCGAGCTCTCTTTTGATTGTCGTAATTGAAAGTCTTGTCGTGGCGTGTGTGCTGATACAATATTCAGACAGCTTTAGTCGTCAGAACAATTTTACAAAGTGCTACAATCTTGTGCAACCCAAAAGGTAACAATAAAATGAACGACATCAATTTTGACAAAATAAAAACAGTTTGAAGTGCCTTGCTACAGTGTGAAATAGCTTGTTGCGGAAGCTGTTGCTAATTTATTTTTAAAGAAGTGAAACAAGAGAATATATTAGAATATATTAGAAGTACACGTCACACATTAGCAGGGTTCCCACGCATCCTGGAAAACCTGGAAAATCTGGAAAATGATTAACTCAATTTCCTGTCATGGAAAACATGGAAAATGAGAAAAACAGCCAAATGTCATGGAAATCATAATGTTTTTCTGGAAAATTATTTGGCTCAATAATAAAATGTATAACAGTGAGCAAACAAATAAACTAGATTTTTGCAATGTACAAGCATAGTAATAATAAAAAAAAATGCCGTTGTACTAATGTAAAACTGCTAAAAAGTATAGTATTTACAAACCCAGATTGCAAAAACGTACATCCAAAATTGAATTTATAATTTTTTCACTTGGCTGTTTATCCAAATGTTTTAATTGGAGGCATACATTTTTACAAAATAGGCTCAACAGTAGTTTGATTTTAGTTCAAAAGCCTGAGGTAAAAAGTGTCAAAAACCATGATTTTTTCTCATGTTCTTCAGCCACTGGAAATCTGTAAAATGCATCAGGTTGCACCAAAATTGACTTAATTTTTCAAAAACCTCAGGGGGAGGACCCCCAGACCCCCCACTCATGTTTTTTTCCCCTGCACCACTGCAAAAAGACTGTAACTGTGATGCTCATAAAACCCCTAAAATAGGACTATCAAAGCAAGCTGCAGCTTTGCAAATGACCCCATCTGACAAAATCACATTTTGACTGAGCCACACGACGGTTTTATACACTTTGATTGTCATAAATGTGGACTATTGGGCTGTCACAAACTTGGCAAAACAGGCTAAATTTTGGTAATGTAGATGTCGTGATTACATAAAATCCTTGTTGCGAATGTCCTGGAAATGTCCTGGAAAATGTTCTTGGGATATGAGTGGGAACCCTGATTAGTGTTGGTTAATATGGGGCCAGACCACGATTTTGATTTTGTCACAGTTCTTGTAGACTATCTATTTTCATATTGCTTTTTGAAGTAAATACAATAATCTGCTTTTTCAAAAAGTTTCCTATTGACTGTTAATGGCTAAATATAGTTGTCAAAGGCTGACCAGTGTTGCCAGATATTCAAGGAGAAACAAGTGACCCAGCCTTTGCAAAAATCCCAATACAAGCGACCACAACCCTTCTATAAAACTTTATTAGAATAAGAAATTAATTATAGCATGTATCTCTATAGCAAAGCAAGTTTCTAACAATTTCTAACATTAATAACAACTTCTAGACATGAAAATAACGCAAAAATCCTTGTTTCAATCATAAACTAATATATCAAACTGGAAACTGCTCAGTTAACCTCTTTTATACTCAAAAGTGCAGCCCAAAACTCAACTCGCAAATTTCAAAATAGCCCAAAGTCACTATAAAAAGTGGCAACTCTGAGGCTGCCCAGTAAGAGAAGTAGGTTGGAAAAAGTAGTCTGTTAAACAGGCAGATGCATTAAATAAAGAAATCACAATATGACTATTTTATCAACAAAGCACTATTCAGTTTTTTACACAATATTGAGCAGCTTGTTTACAAATTATATGCATGTTAAAATTTTGTGCCAAGTAAGTAATACGTTTGCATCACATATTTACACTTATTTTTACTTACATGGCTAGATGAAGGCATGATTATCAATGCAGTTGTTGAACACCTAAGTAGTAATTAATTACTTGTAACATTGAGAGAGTGCAGGGGAAGACAAAAGAGCAATATAGACTAATAGACCATTCCAGCAAAACAACACAGCTCCATTCTAAATACATTAGACACAATGCATTTTCAGTAGGGAAGTTAGTGTTAGCCACCCTGCATGGCAAATTAAGAACAGGTTATTTAGCAACAATGACCACACACCAGAGCCTTGTTACAAAACAGCAGTGTCAATGTTAAGTAGATCTAGATTCACTCATGTCTGATTATTAGTTAAATTAAAACATGTGGTTTGAAGCAGAAGTCAAGGAAATGTATTCAGTGAATTTATTAAAGCTTAATGGTTAAAGGTTTGTAGTTTATGTTCATGAAGTCAAACATAAAGCTATTTTATGTTATCAAAAAATGTTACAATGCTGTCAATAAACAATATAAGAATAAACAGTTACCACACAATATTACCAAAACTTGGCGACAATAAGGCACTAGTACTAAAACTAGCATAGCAACCTCATAAATCCATCAGTATGGAAAAAAAAATATGACAGAAAGGAATGTGTTGTCCTTGGAAACAACTAGCCAAAAATAGTCAATTTTTGTGGCCATGCTTGCTCTCTCAAACTAAACACACACGTGTTTTAATAATTTTTTAATGCATCAAAACCATCTAAATTACTTGGTTTTATTTAAGTCTATATTTTTATTCAAAAGGCTACTCAGTATAAAAAAATGATGTGATAGAATATTTATATGTATTATTAAGTATCAACAATTCTAAACACATCACCACTCCAATCAGGGTTTCTGCAGAGTTTTAAAAAGTCTAATTTAAAGTCTTAAATAGTCTTAAATTTGCCGTTTGTCTTAATTATGTTTGTATGTTTCAAATTCTTTATGAAGCTATTTCTGTTTGATTTCCCTTTGTCGGAAAATTCTCAATAATATTCCTGCTAATATAACACAAATGGTGAGTTTCTTCTAATGCTCAGTAGCTGTTTAAATTGTGTTTGTTTTTGTTATTCCTTATATCTTTTATAAATGTTTATACACTTAGATCGTATGAAGCCCTCTGGAAAAGAAGCAGCATTGAAATACTCTCAAATTGTATGTTTTGTGGTCCTAAAAAGATCTTAAAACGTCCTAAATCTGACCACTCCATCTCTACAGAAACCCTGTCTTTAGCCTATACTCTGAGTTCTCAAAGCAGACTGCAAAGATTACCACTGCCTCCTGTTTCCCCCGCTCCTCAGAGGATTGACCCGATCATTGCACTGTGCCCGATGAGCCCATTATACTGCATTAAACAGATCCAGTTAAACCCATTGGCCTGGAGTGGCTCACCGTCCCGGGACAGTGATCAGGGTGAACCCACAGCAGAGCCTGGAGCCACCTCGGTCTCCTGCTGGAGCTTAAATCTGTCGTAAACTGTGGTTGTAAAGTATGCAGACCACAGCAGCTGGCAACACGGACAGAGGGAAAAACACTAAAACAGGGCTGGTCCAAAGGTGCATTTTAACGCCAGGGCTGGAAAGATGAAAAAAATCTATTCATAGTTAAATCTAGGGCTGCAATACATATTGAATTATCGATTAGATGTTTTTACTGCAAAAGTATCAGTCATTCTGATTTTTTTTTATAAATTCTGACAAATATGGCAAAAAAAATTTCGGCAAGTTAATATTTTGAATTCATATTTTCAGATTATTTTGGTTTGAGGAGAATTTGCTTGTCAAATAAAATTATGCCAATGACTCAAAGTATTCTGTCTTGATTCAGCTGACAATTCATATTTTTTATGCCAAGTTATTTTAGTCGGTTGTAGATGGTTTAATATTTTTTGGTACAAAAAGTCTTGATCCACTGGCAGATCTTTTACTTTACAGGTAAAATCGGTCAAGATGTGTTATTAAATGATGAAGTTCGAACATGTCTAGTATTTTTACAGTAAAACAATATATAGAATTTTTATTAAAAAGACAATTTATACTTTGTGTTGCTTTGAAGTAATTACCGTAATTTCTGGATTATAAGCCGCTACTTTTTTTATTGAGCTTTGAACAATGAGGCTTATAAGGCAGTGCAGCAAAATTATAGATTCTCATAGACTTACTATTAACGAGAGCGGCCTATATATGTACTTTATAATTTTCTTACTTAAATGTAGTGGGTGCGGCTTATCTTCAGGTGCGCTCAATAGGGCAGAAGTAAAATCTGCTAAACTCAAGATAATATTTACTTAAATCATTAAATTTTAAAGTGTCTGTTGTTTTAAAGTAAAACTACTTTTTTCATTAAAAAAGACATTTTATCATATGGCTAGTGTTGATTAGACACAGTTACACTTTATATGATCAATAAAACCTCTTCTCCTAGCACTTGTCAGGTTTTGGAGTCTGTGCACACTAAGTTAACAATTGTTTGATTTCTAAATTAGCTGACAGGTATTGGAATATTTGATACGTTTTGATTAAGTGATTAACTTATTCCAAACCTAAATAAATCAGTGTTATTAAGTGGTGATTCAATACATTTACATCCAAGTTTAAGTTCAATTTTGAGGTAAAGGAGAGTTCGACTATAGTTGTATTTTACTGACTTGCAATTATTATTCACAATTATAATCAATACTACATGAACATATGCTTAAATAAAGTCATTGAAGTATTTTCACTAGTATAGATTCTCACAATAAAACATTCAAATACAAAATGTAACAGTAGTATACTACATTTTGACTTAATCTTGTGTTCTTAATAGCCTGTGTTTTAAGCCCCATGTAATCCTATTTAAATTTCAAGCCATTGAAAAAAAAAAAAAAAACAACTGAAATGGATGAAATAAATACTAGGGTTTTAAAATGCTGCATAAATATAAACATGTTGTACATTGTTCAGGAACAAAAGCCTTTATTATTCTGTCTCTCCCCCATCATGTTTTGTGGCTTTGGGGGTGTGGCCTGTTCCTAGCACTTAATATAACTTGTCTTGTTCGACCATTTTGTATTCTTTTCTTTTTATTGGATTTGAGAATTAAACTTGCCTTCCGCTTTCCTGTTGTTTCACTTACTCCAGAATATATTTAAATTCTGCAGCTCTTCCAATCTTGTAATATTACAGTTATATATATTTTTGTGTCTAAAACAAGCAGAATTTGCAAATTTCAAAATTGCTCCTGATTTGATTCAGTTTTGGTGTATGTTGCCATGGAAACTGACCCTTTTTGAAAACCAGCTCTTGCATCAAAAGAAAATCACTTAGCAAATAATTGAAAATTGCCACACTCCAATTCAATTTAGATGTACTTTAAATGTGCTGCCTGCGTCTGTCAGAGGCACAAATGGTTAAGATAGTATGACTGAAGCTCATTTGATACGCACTAAGACAAATAGAGCGGCAGGAAATGGGCTAAAGCAATTTCTAACCTTTGCTCACTTTACCGGGGCTCATTTCTTCAACCAAAAATAAACCAAGGCTGAAATGACAAAGCTTATGATTCCACCAGGTAAATTTCTTATTCATTTTGCCATAAGGGATTAGAAAATTGTAATGATACAACAGGCTAAGAAGTTAAGTGGTTAAAATGTTTCTAGTCTAAAAAAGATTACACGAGACATCTAATTCTGACAAATGTTTTAATAATTGAACTTCTTTGTAAAGTTTCATTAACAGATAAGCAGTAATCGTTCAAACATTTAAAAGCAATGCAACATAATTTCAGTGTAATAACCTAAAATCCGTATTGCGCCATAAGGTTGAGAGGGTATGAAAATTGACGTACTGTGAAGTCGTTAGAGCTGGGCAATATTGTGATAAAAATCGAATCGTGAGCTCATCTTTGTGACATTCTCCTTTTTTGATGAAATTCTCATATCGTGATTACCTGTCTGTTCAAATACAACGTATATTTTGCAACCTACTTCTCTTACCCTCAGCGTTGTTAAGTGCACGGGATTCTTTTTTAAAGTCTCTTTTGAATTTTGTGTCATAAAAGAGATGAATTTTAGCAATTTTTCAGGTGTGATTTACAAAGTTATTTACATTTATTACTGAAACATGGATTTTTCTAAAAGTCTTTATGAATGTTAGAAAAATTATGAAAATATGGCAAAATAATAAACACTTGTTTAGAGGCGACACATAATGCTAAAATTATTAGATAAAAAAAAAGTTATTGAAATGGTCCTTTTTTAGTTTTTTTTTTAAAGCTTGGTTGCTTGTTTGTCAACACTGGTCAGACTTTGTCCTTCTGCTATAGCCAATCATAGTGAAGTGGAAACTTTTATTTACCTCAAAGGCAACAAAAAATAGTCTAAGAAACGTGATAAAATTAACACCATAATCTGGCTCTAAGAAAATTGTGATTAAAATTTTTTGCCATATCGCCCAGCCCTAGTGTAGGAATAGACCAATATGAACGTTTTAAGCTGATACAATACCCCATGGCCTCCTGCTGTGGCCGATAATAACCAATAAGACACACACAAACCTTGCCTTAGTAAAAAGTAAAAAGCTAGATGTATCTATCTGGTATATAATATTCAATATTATGGGACGATATGAGATAAATATGCTGCAATATTTTAGGTAAATTTTTTTATTTCTTCTTTGCATTTCAAAATCACAAATTTGATTCTTTGAGGACAAAGTGCAACTGACACATCACAGAAAGAATGAAAAACTTTCTTTAACAAAATTAGTGCAGATATTTTTCTATTTTAACAATATAGATATTGTCAAAATATCATAAATATTGGCAGATACAGATGCTGACATGATATATTTCTCATCCCTATTTGTGTTTTTTAGAACAAGGAACATTTTAGCTTTTTCACTGTGGAGTAATTTGGAAAAACGCAAAGCCATTAAAGGCAAAACGATAATGAATAAGTCTAGTCTAGTGGGAAACAGGTGTAATTGAATGAGTTGAGACATTATTATTCTATTTACTTGTGGTATTATTCTTATATTATGAACTCAAGGTTGTTAACAGTGCAGCTTATTCCACAGACAGAAAGAAATGAGCTCTTTCAGTATCATTAGTAACCAATTTTCACAGCTTTGTATGACATTTTAATATTGTGGTATAAGTTTTTGCTGGCAGCGGTACACATAATATTGTAGCAGATGAAAAGAAAACAATAATTTACGCGCCCGTCACATTTTACTATTTCATTCCTTGAAAACCAGTTTGCTGTTAGCATGCTGTATTGTTGTTGTTGTGGTAAAAGCGCATAAAGTTAGAATAATGAATGGTTTGATACATACGATAAGTGAGAACACAATCTCACTGAAATGCGTTTCTATACTATCATATGTTGGCGTATTATCACCTGGCCAGCCAGATGGTTTATCTCGCGATATTTGTAAATTCACAAACACGAGATAAATCATCTGGCCTTCAAGCTGCCCGATTGGTTTGGGTGTCCGAATCAGCAGTGTTTCGGCAGTGTTAAGACGGCTGTTAGCGCCCCGGCGCCGCCACCGAGTCTCATTTCACTAAACATCCCACCTTTTCCTGAACGCTTTCAGCAAGTCAAGTTCTAGATGGATACTGTGGAAGAACCTAAATTGTAGTTCAACACAGATACATCTGGCGTGAGCCAGGTTAATTATGAACATGTTTCGATCCTTTTTTTGCGGCGTCTCTATTTGACGCAGTGAAAAGTGTCAAATAGAGACACTATTTTCTTAGCGTCTTATAGACAGGTGTTTTTTGGTTGAAGCCACGTAGGGACATTTTGTTTGGGTTTAGCCGCTATCTAAGTTTGAAGTTACAAAATTGATATATTTTGCTCTGGGGCTTAGAGTTGGTTAAGATTAGGATTTTGTTAATATTCATGAAATGCATTTTTACAGCTACTAGACTTGGTATGAGTACTTGTCGACACAGATGCCGAACAACCCCACTAGAAATGAACTGGGGCATCAATGCGTATCATGGAAAAAAAGGACAAATATATGTTTTAGTGAGATCAGGTTGGAGAAATAATGGACAGCTGTTTCATGTTAAATAGTTCTGTTTCTAATAAAACATAAACAAAATCATTTAACAGAACTGTTAAGTATAAGTGGACATTTCTTAGACCAATCAATGGGCAAACTGCTTTTTACAAAATCTACATTGAAATTGGTCAAGCAAATATAAAAACAAACCATCTTATAAACAAGTAACTTTGAGTTCATTCAGTGTATTTTATTCAAGTGTGGCATGCAGAAAACACCTTGAAACCTTAGTTGTTAAAGAATTCATAGCAGGTCTGAAGTCTGAGAAGAAAATTCACAGATCTGTTTGCCTGGTTTGTGTTGCAGTTCCCTCTTTTTTTTCTTCTTCTCTGGCTTCTGTTTGCTTTACAAGACAAGATTTGCTTAAATAACCTTTTTTCCTGAGCACATAATGAAGCCTCGCTGTCAGACTTTCAGTGTTTGACAGGTGGAAATCAATTTTGAAAGTTGCGGCTCGGCAATTTTCTAACTCCAGTGATCTTGGAGCTCATTTAAAGCAGATTCTTGTTGCGCGGAAATGAGATGAGTTACAAACAATATGCAAATGTTTTGGTTTCAATATTTACATTTGGAGATTTCTGAGGTCTGGTGATGTTTTCTATTAGATTCTTGCAGAGGAAGGAAATGTAACCCACTGAGAAACTGGAGTCATGCAAATTTTAAGTCTGTATCTAGATTTCTGCATTGTTATAGTTGATTTATCAGAAATGAAGTGCATTATTTCAGTGACAGAAGCAACATTATATGCAAGTTCTTGTACATTAGTAGTGGATCGCAATCATTGTCTGAATACTGTCATTAGGGTTTTTATCATTAGTTTTTACCGAGCATTTATAGAAGTCGGCTAGGAACAAATGGAATGATCACAATGAGTCAAGGAAAATTAACTTAAAAACAATTCTGGATTTAACCAAACATTCATCATATTTACAACCAGGTCATGGTTTGATTTCTGGGTTATATTTATGGAAACAGTTTCATCTGATGTAATGTGAGTAATCTGATTTCTGTCTGATTGTTCTGTGCAGGTTTTGACAAGAAAAAATGTGCAAGAAAAGAGCAAACAAATGTGCAAAAATATAGTAATGTTAGAGCAAATGACTTAAAGTATTGTGTAACTTTCTGGAGGTGAAAAGTGAACTACACAAATCTAAAATAATAGAAAGTTAAAACCATACTTTGATGAATGTCCCAATGTGTTTTATACCATAGTGTGAAATTATATTGCTAAGGGAATATCTTTTCTATGGAAAGATACAAGAAGAGACCCTCCCCCAGGCCAAATAAGGATCTGTTTTATGATCGTGCAAGGCCTCTCAAAGAAAAAAAACCCAATTTTTTTATTTATCTACTGCAACTAAGACATCTACGTAAATAACAAAAACACATTTTGATTCAGTCTATATGTAGTCAAAAACTTACAGAGTACACACCTTTAACCACCAATGACTGCAACAAATGATTATTTTAGTAATTGATAAGTTTGCTTTTGATTCATTTACATAGCTTTACATTAAGACTTTTACTAAATTTAAGCTACGATAAAGTCATTTGAGAATATTCTGGAGATGCAGATTTTCAGGCAAAGTATTACAGCATTACAATTTCACTGTTTCCATGTTATTATTGCTCAATCTTGCGTTTTTTGTTTTGTTTTGAAACATTGACACTGCCATAGCTTATGGCAGTGTCAGTGTTTCCCACAGAATTATATTATATTATATCAAGTCTCTACACATTTTGCCTCAACTAAATAACAAAAGACTGAATGTAACAATTAAATAAATGTATTGTCACATAATATAATACTAAAACAAGCAAAAAACACATTTTTAAAACTTTTGAGACAATGGTGGGCCACTATAATCTTCTTTAATATTGTGAAATACTGCATGTTTTGAAGCCTCTACTATAAAGACCAGTTAGCTATTATTTGACTACTAAATTAGTTGACGGCTATTAAAATAGTTGCAATTAATTAACTACTTGCAGCTTGACACCAGAAAAAAAAACACGTCTTAAAAAATGTTGAATAGGCCCTTACAGATTAGTATTCTTTTGACAGATAAGGCTTTAAACATGATTTTTTTTTCTGTCAAGTATAGTTCTGCCATAACTTAAAGTCAACCCCATTTTCATCCAATACTAAGCTTGAAAAACCTACTGTATTTCTCCAAAACATAATCTACACATGAGCCTCCATTCTCTCAAACCTCGCTGTATTTTCTTAGTCTGAATTTATTATCTGTGAATCCCGGCACATTGAATGAGCCTTGAATGCTACATAAGAGTTGCTCAGTGCTGGCCCCACCACTGTCTCTGGAGATAATGACCAATTATAGCAGACAGTGCAGGTTACAGTAGTGAAGAATTGGCCAGCAGGGACCAAAGACGCCGTATAGACAAAGTGTGTGCGTCTGTGTGTGTGATTTTCAAAGAGGTTTTTTACTAAACAAGAACCTGAAATACACCCAGCTGCTTCTGTGACTGTTGTATGTAGATGTAGGTCAGAACATGCCAAAGTTCAGTGTTAAATGATCTTGTTTTAATATTGACAACTTTTAATTCACAGATAAAATATGATCTGGCGAAACTGACTTTTGTTTTGTGGAGCTTTATGAATGGTAATTTATTGTATCCGGCAAGTAACAATTCATTTAACAGAGTTGGGCAACTTGTCAAACTGGTTATTTGTAAGTAGGGATGCACCGATCCATTTTTTTCTGTTCCATATCGATTCCCATGCTTTGGCTTAAGTATTTGCCGATACCAGTGTAAGGACTGAAACACCTTGTTTGGTTATGTAGTGTTATGTAAATATTAATTCTAGTGCAAGTCACAACTTAACAACTTATCTGAACAAAATGTCAAACATTATGACATTTCTGAATCAACACCAGCCAATAAATTAGTCTCATTATGTCCATTTAAAGGCACAACAATGGTATCGACTGAACCGATATCATAGAGTCGATACCCGATCCAGCAAAATTGCCTGGATCGGCACCGATATTGATCCAGTATGGGATCGGTGCATCCCTATTTGTAATTAACACTGATGAAATGCAATATTTGACAACCAATGCTTAGATGTTGATTCAGGCTTCTAGATAGAGAATACGTTTATGATAAGTGCAATTTTGTCAATGATTTTTTTAACTACCTTTTGGCACTAAAGCGGATTGATTAAAACAAACAAACAAAACTAAAAAACTAGACATTTTTATTTAAAAATAATACATTTGAATGAACTTCTCTGTTAAATTTCTTTGGATTGTTTCAGTGCAAAGTCAGACAATTATAGAACCAGAAAATTAAAAGTGGGGCAGCTGATTTTTCACATGATTTAGGTTTTAAATCTGACAACTTCCTTTCATAAATCTTTTCACACATGGTTACTATCAACATGTTTTCATTGCAATTGCAATTATGGCTTATAAATTTCTTTATACTAACAACAGTGAAACTGGAGAGGATCGCCCAAGCACAGCCAATCAGAGCGCTGCATTCAGTTGTTTGACTAGAACAAAAATTCTTTATTAGTTAATTCAAACAGTACACAATGGACACATTTGTTTTACAAAGGGCTCTACTTCATATACTTTTTAGTAGAAAACGTAAAGTTTACTCATTTACAAAAGGTTAGTTACCCCAACTTTAAGTGGACTATTTTACTATAGGTATGTAAATCTACTTAATTCATTTTTCCCCTTTATTTTTAGTAGAGTATCACATGAAGTAATAATGACATACCTCAGTAAAACATTTGTAGCATAATATATATTGAAATCACATCACTTATTGAGCCCTGCCTATGATTATATTGCATTTTGACAAAAGCATGTCGTCAAAGCCCTTACAATTTTTATTATTAAACACAATGATTATTTCTTAGATTCAGTGTAATCATTCAAGCTTTGGCAACTATTCTTATTGTTTAAAAAAATAATAATTATGAAGTCACAACATTGCTATTAGTGATGCACTAATCGTTTTGACACTTTACTGGATTGGGTATCGGTCCCTTAATATCGGTTCAGTCGATATTCTGGTTGTGCCTTTAATTGGACATTAACGAGATTATCTACTGACCAAGAGCGTCTCATAATATTTTATTTTGATTCACAAGAAGTTGTTAAATACTTAGCACTATACAAGGATTTTCTGATGTTAAGTGTATTTTGTGAAGAGAAAAAAAGCAGTTTCAGTCATTACATTGGTATCGGTTACTATCAGATATCAGCAGATGCCTGAATTGATGTTAGAGCTGAAAAAACTAGATCAGTCCGTGCTTAATTGCAATGAAACGATGTGAAATCAAGTGCTCATAATGAACACTTCAATCAAAAGAGCTCTCACCTACCTGGACTGACCTCGTGTTAGTAATTACAGCACATAAACAGGCTTATTATAGATACCACACTAGCGCCTTTGTTTACATCCTTTAATTTGCTGTCGGCTCTCTGTGGGTCAGTGGAGCTTGTTTTGGCGGCTGAAGAAGAACCAGTCGCGTTTGGGCAGTGGCCAGATAATGGGCCCAACACTGACAGATTCATTCACATCCTATCTGTCCATTGAAGCAGTTTTGTGTCTCTATAGTTCACAAAGCCAACGAAAACTTGGCACTGAAAAACAGTGATTCTTCCAATAAAAGTCATAAGACGTTTTCATTAACAGTTTGGCCGACACAAGAGAGAATCTTTACAGACGGCAAGCATCTGGTCTGTCAGAAATTAGATGATCTAAAGCAACACTATTAATCTGAGTGTGATGAAATTGCTCTATTTATCAAGTAAGCAAATCTAGTTTAAAGAACCAAAACACAGTGCGTAAATCATAATAAACATTTCATTTGCATAGTGTTTAATGCAAGAATATGCAAATGTATGCTGTTGCTGCCATAATAGCAACTTATTGTAATAGTTTTTGCTTTTGTTAGCTCCACGTGAACAAAGTGTGAGTTATGTTAATTTTTTTTTTTTTTTTACAGAAAAATGCTACAAAAAGAGGCTAATTATAAAGAAAATAAAGAAATGATGCTGAAATGTTTTAACTTGAGGCATACATGTATTATTTTTGTACTTTTGTAATTAATTTTGCCAATGTCGCACATTTATCTGGCAACAGGCTGCGACATCAATCATAATTCATACAGATGGGTTTTTAGCCGTAAAAATTGGAATACAAGTTATTGGGTCTAGTTGTTTTTTAACTGGATAAATTGTCTTTTGCTCACCATCTGGACTGCGATGTGAACACAAAATATTAACATGAACAAAACAGCTTAAAGATATTTTTAGCAATTTAAGTTGATATTTCTAATATTTTATCGAGATACTTAAAAATACCCAATTTGTCAATATCATCCAGCCCTAATTGTTTTGTTTATTTATATTCTACTGATCTTGACTTTGCATTGCAACAATGGTACCCATTGTGGGACACAAATGGATGAATGAATATGTTTGTATATTTGTACATTTTACCATTGCATGATGCCTATTAGCATCTGTTGGGGCGGTAATATAGTTAACTAAATAGAATATCTAAATATTTTTGTTGCATTTTGATAATGATTTTAGACGATATTACGTCTGTCCAACAGAAATGTGGTAAAACACATTCAGTTCAGGTTTAATTATATATTTATTATTAAACAAAAGTGAAATATCTCTAAGATTAATCCCAAAGTGCAAAGAATCAGTTTATGCTATATTTGAAAGTTACAACATACAATATTTAACATATTTTCTACCCTAATTTATCTTAAATTCAAATATATTGCACATATACTTGTACTAACATAAATTATTACATAACAACAGCTTTGATTATTATTTCTCTTCATCTTACATTTTATATAATCTGCATGTTCAATAGTTTTACCATCAGTCCTGATATGTAACAATTCTGTTGGTTATTTAACTGTTTCTCGATCATTAGAAATATAGTTTAAGGTGATATTTTAGTCCCACACACAATCTGCAACAGAAAGTAGTTTTATTCAGATTAGAAGTTGCAGCTGTTATGTTGATGTTGTATAAATGTGTTTGCGACGTCTCCAAAGTTACCATGGTTGCAGCCTTTTATATTTTATCCAAAGGCTGAACTACATATGGCTTATTAGATTTACATGACCGAGTGTTTTGAATGGCTGCAATCGCCTTATAAAACATGCTTATTATAAAGGTTATTTTCAGATACATTTAAATGGACAAAAGTTCTAAGCAGTTTAAAAGCATTTTTTTCTGTGTGACTTGTATTCTGTAAACATAAAACTAATAGTGTCTTTACTTCCTTTGGATTCAAAGATAAAGTTCAATTGATTCTTGTTTGTTTGAGTAATCTTGTATTGTCCTGCAGCTGCTGCACAAATGCTCAGAAAATTCCTGTTTTCACCTATCAGCTTTGGGGAAAAAATATCGTTAATGTGATTTTTCAGATTAGTATTGCTATTAAATTTGTGATATATAATTATATAATTAGTCTCAGAGTTCACGTTTTATTGTGGGTAGGTGAACTGACTAAATGAAATATGATGACTAAAGAAATAATAAAAAGGTACTGTATTTTAAAGCCATTTTAATCTCATGGTTCTAACACTTTTATGCAAAAAGTTTTTTGCAAAACACAGTTCTGCTTGTTAAAGTCAGTAATAAACTAAACATTTGTGTACTGATCTATATTATGACATAATTTATTCAAATTTCCAACGTGCCAAACACCAGATTATACTTACTTTGTTGTATTGTCATTAGGGCTAGACAGTTAATCGAAAAATCCAGAGATTGAGATTGAATCGAATCAAATCATCAATTATTTGGTTGTGGGTTTTGAATCAAAAGATCAATCTTTGTCAGTAAAAATGTGTTGTTTTGAGCAAGAGTCAAACTTTTAGGGAGAATAATGTTGTATAATAATAATAATAATAATAAAAAAACTATAAATGGGACATATTAAAAGTTTTTTGTTTGTGTTTTTATTCATAAATGGTATTTGTCTTTTGTTTTTGGAAGGTTAAATATATTTGGAATCGAAAATCAAGATAGATCAATATGAGGGGGAAAAAAAATCGTATTATTTATATTTTTAGATTATATTTTTTCCCAGATCGCCCAGCCCAATTGTCATATAGATACAGGGAACTTTGCTCCTGGCGATTTAAGCGTATTTTGGTCACAACTATTTCGGGTAAAGTCATAACTAAGTCTTAATGGATGTTGCTTAAGTGATGTTTTCTCAGAAAAGTAAACAGATTATTCTGTAGATGTTAATGTTAGCATCTAGCCAGCATTTAGCTGCTGTTAGAATTGTTGGATATATTTACAGACTTGGGCTGTTAGGTCACTTTATTCCTCTCCATGTCTTTATTTCTATATTTGACACAATATATTTCCTTAAGTTCACATTTTCTGTTGTAGTTTTTGAGCAGTGAGCGATAAAGTTGTTGTTGTGATGCACTGTTCATGCTATGTTTCCCCCACAGAGGTCCGTTAGTGGGCGTTCCCTCAAATGCCGACTGTATACATATTTCAGTAACTGTTTTAACTTCTGTAACTTGTACACAATACTGTTCATTTTCTGTCACCATATACAGTATTCCTGTGAGAAACACTGAACCCATGCCTATAAAACAAAGAGATTTTAATGTACACTATCATATCAATTTCAGATACACAATAGTATTACAATTACAGTAGACTGAACTGTACCTTTGAATCTCTTCATATGTCATTTAAATGCAGCGCTGATTGGATCTTTATCTCCTCGTCCTTCCCTCCTCCCCCCGCGATCTCCCTCCGCCAATCAAACATGGCCCCCGCTGCTGGGCTTATGACCCACACCGTTGCCATGGAGACGCCGGCCTGCCTCCCCGAGCTCCCGTCATGCATGTTAAGTGGCTCCAGGATGTTCCCGCGCTCTCTCTCTCGCTTCCATCTTACTCTCCCCCTCTCTCTCTCTCCTTCTCTTTCTCTCTCTCCTTCTCTTTCTCCTTCCCTTTCTCTCTCTTTCTCTTTCTCTCTCTCTCTCTCTCTCTTTCTTCTCTCTCACTCACATTCTCTCTCTTTTTTCCTCTCTCTCTTTCTCTCTCTCTCTCCCTCTCTCTCACTTTCTCTCTCTCTCTCTCTCTCTCTCATTCTTAAAAACGATGTAATGGTAGTTTTCCTTTCTGGCCCCATTCATAATAAAAGAAAGAAGAACAAGGTGTACATTTGACAAGCTATCATTGCTATCAACATTTGCAAAAAATATGATATTAATCTATATTTAAACTAGCGCCGAAACTACTAAATACTAAGTAAATCTAGAATAAAAACCTAAATAATAGGTGTAAATTGTACCTCTCCTGAACAGATGTATAGCTCAAGCTTGATAACTAAAGTGTATTAATATAACATAAAATATTGCCAAACTATTATAAACTTGTTTTTTTCACTATACACTACTCTAGTTTTAATAAAGCTTAAAATTACAAGCACATTGTTGTCCTAATTATGCATTATATTATTTCTTCTTAGATTTTTTTTTCTTCTGATATTGATGCTTCAAACAAAATATAGTTTTCACTCTAATGTTAGGATTTGTATCAGGTTTGTTAAAGTCACACATTGTAACTTTCTAAAGGTGAAAAGTGCAGAATTTAATAGAAGCAGAAACATTTTTGATTTGTATATTTATATTTTGTGCAAAATATAGCTAAGAAAAAAAAGAGGAGGCTCTCCGTGGCCAAAAACTACAAAAACATCTAAAATACAAAAATGTGCTTTTCTTTAAGTCTATTTTTTATTACAAAGTTACACGATGTGCCTTTAATAAAACAACACTACACATTGTAACTTAAGCCTAGTGTTACTAGTCTCTGTTAGATATGCAGTAGATAGAAATAAACTTTATATATCCCAAAGGAAATTCCAAGTAACCAGCTGCCTCCACACACACAGCAATCAGTCAGTCTATCCTTAAATAGATAAGTGTCTAAAAACATAATAATAAATAATCTCCTAAAAGCAGTTTGTCTAAATCAAAGTGCTCTTGTGTGTAAATCAAATGTGGCAGACTATTAGAGAAAATACTGCTTTTTGTTGTCATTCTGATCAAAATCTGCACTGAATAGCAAACATATTTATTAAAGTCAAGTTTGACATTTTAATAGTGTGATTACATTACAGTCTACTTCCTTATAGTAAATCATGTCAAACTAAACTCTGTGGCTTGTTCTGTTCTGATTCTTTCAAAGCAGTAGTAATTACCCTCCCCTCCTTCATTCATTCATTCACATTCATTCATCATAAAAGCTCACACACAGCTGCATGTGTGGAAGAACTGGACCGACTCAGCTTGATCTCTTTTATACAGACTCTGACACTAGTGATGACTTTAGGTATTACAACAACAAACCCACCTCTTTACATCAGAGGCTTGTATATGAATGCATTTTGAGAAAGTATTTTTACTACATGCTGCTTTTTACAATTAGCATATTTTAATTTGTGTGTTGCAATTGAAAAAGTTAAAATATGTAAATACTACAATTCAATATCCTGTTAACTTTAGCAACATCATTTAAAATAACTCAAAAAACTCAACTTTTCCTCTTTATTGATCTGTTTTTCATTCATTTTCTGCACACAACCTTACAGTTCTTTATCAAACAATGTCTGTCTCCTCCATTTCTTCTTTTAAAATATTTAACTAGAGCTTGCTATCACAAAGTACTCCAACAGTTGTCTCATGATTGTGCAAAAAAATGCCTCTTTCTACTTGGAAGTTTTAGCTAAAATTATATAATATACGTTGCTTTTTGGAGGGATTCATAGTGCATTTAATCAAACATGTAGGTGTCGCAATATAAACTATTTGGTAACACTTTATAATAACTGCATCTTATTATCCTTAATAAGCCTTAATAAAGCTACTAATTCAAACACGAACAAATGAATTAATAGATGAAAATGTGGTTTAGTAATACTTAATTACTCAAAAGTTGTCCTTTCAAAATCACAATTTTGTAATTATTCACAGTGGGACCAAATCCAGTCCAAATTTATAAAGTTTGTTTATGACCAGCTTTATGAAGTCAGGCTTTCTGAATGACAAAATGTAAGTTAGGAGAAGCTGATCCCCTAAACTTGACCACAAACACTTTCAACCAGAACTGGCTGCTAGAAACTTTTCACTCTTATTGCAATTGGACTATTACTGTATTTGAATCACTTTGGGGCAGACTTGGCCCTTGGTTTTCTTTGCAGAGTAAAATACTAACGTAAAGGGTGCTGCTCTTCCTCTGGCTCACAGCAGCAGCAGCGTCAACAGAAAGACATGAATAATTTGTATAAGAAGTGTCTCTCTTGCTCACTTTATAAAGAAGTGCCATTTTAGTTCAGTTTCACTATTGGGTTTTAAGATTTAAAACTGTTTTGTTCACAAATAAAATAGTTTACTTTGTTATAGAAATGCACTGGAGTGTACAACAAGGCTGCATATTTGTGCTGTTGAAAAAACAAGCTTAAAATGGTAGGTGAAACGCTGGAATGTCAAGAATATTGGAGTAATGAATAATTCGGATTATTTGCTGCATCTAATGATTATTTTGATAATCAATTAGTTGGGCAATTATTCTTTAGATCATTTGTTTAGAACGCAAAAGTGACTCAAATACAAGATTTTTTGCCAAATTTGAGCTGAGGATGTCCTGGAGAGTGCCAAAAGTATCCAAAAGTCTGATACCAATCAACACTAAAACTAGTATCAAAACTAGATATTCAGTAGTAATGAGGAAAAATAGTCTTATCACTACTAGCTTAAAAATGTTTAACTAAAAAAAGTATTTTCTGTTGAAATCTATTCTATAGAAATCTGACGTAACGAGAACATTTTGAATGATCATTGTGGTATCATAATTAGGCTTCATCAAGAATAGAGTCCCTTTATTAGTATTAAAATTGAATTTGAGCTTTAGTATCATATAAAAACATCAGGCTCTGGCAAACAAAAAACATAAAATTTAGATAGTTTTCATGTAATTTTATGTAAATCTGACTCTTTTTTTTTCCTGACACTTTTTTCAATAATCTTTTAGTTGTGACTAATTGATTAACTTTTTGCCGCCCCATTTGAATTGTAATACTAAAATTACGTCTTTTTGGCTTATTTTTGAAAAATCAAGAATATAACTTATTTTTCCCATCAAATCTGATCCTGTGTAAAACGGCTAACTTTATACTTTCTTTGCTATTTTAATGGATGTGATTTGCAAATGGCAAAAGCTGCAGTTTTTGAAGAATCAACATTGTCTTTGCAAACAACAAAACCTCACCAATGTACATTTGTATATTTATAAAGGGAGGCGTTTGTGTCTGACCCTAAAGATTATGTTGTGATGGAAAGTTCACAACATAACTTTTTCATGTTTCTTTTTAATCATCTCTTATTGTCCTATTTATTAAACTGCACACTCACGATACTATATAAATCTTTACATATTTCCTACACAGCTCTGGTCTAGTCTCACTCACATCAGCAGCAGACAGACAGAGCCAGCGCGTGCTCTGCTCTCTCCTACACAGCATGTTCCCAGCAGCTCCACACCGCCTCAATACAAACACCATGTACAAGTCAGTATTCAAATACACACTCTCTTAGCCTGCCCCCTACTGTTGCCCAGCTCCGCTCCCAAACACACATGAATGCAATGGCACACGCTACAGGCACAAAAATCACAAACAGCCTCCAAAAACGTCAGAAAAATATCCAAAAACGGAATTGAAACAGAATTTAATTTCCCTCATCTCACGTTTTGGCGTTAAAACCCCATAAAGCACTTGCAGAAACAGCCTGGGTGGAAGACTTTGTGGATTGTGCTGCTCCTAGTGGCGAGGTTGAGGTTTTGTACAACATGTATGCATCGTTCATTTGCATATTTTAATAATTACAGAGCTGACAATGCAATTAAAATAGTCTTTGCAGTGATAATTTGACAGCTTTTTCTTTTACTCCAAAAAACAACATTAATATGGATTTTACAGCGACATTACATCATTTCCAGTATATCAGCTTGCATCATGTATTTAATTGTTTAATTCAACATATCTGCAACACATTTTGGATACAGCATGAGCCAAATAACCTTAGTTTTCTGCCAAGTGAAAATGTCTAAATGTCAAACTTTGTCATTTACACTTCGCCTGACTCTTAATCTAATAAAAAAGTATGATCACAAATATTAACTTTTTTTTATCATTATCAAAATGCCGTGACCTTTCGAAATATTTTTAACAACACAACATTACGTAATCAAGTTTCTGTTCAGGCCAAATATTGAGTAGCTGCAGTTCTCCAAGTGTCCAGATAGTGTCGTCCTTGTCTCACTTTTCAACGTTTTGACAGATTTAATACATTTGGATCTCGTTTTTTATCTTATTAAAGCTTAGAAATAAAGATTAAGAGGTTATATTCTTTTATTTTATATTCTTTAAGATGATCTTTGTAATTATTTAGGTTATATTTGGACTATAATCTTACTTTAAAGTGTGCTTCGGGATTAAAAATATTACTCTTTTGTCTGAATGGAAGCAAATAACTTTTCTTTATCTATGAATATTGCTTAAATGTCAAACATTAAGTTGACAAAGTGTGTACATTTGCATTAGTTTGTTTGTATTACTTAAGAGAGGCTTTACATCCAGGGCTTTAATCTATAAACACATTTTAACTGCCTCACATAAACCATTACAGTTGGTAATTGCCGTCATATTTTTCATTTACTGCATTGTTAAACATAATTGTTATTGCCTATTAAATGACTCTTCTCATGTAATGTTGCTGCGGCTGTTTTTACGACCATGTCTTCTTCGTTTCAGTGCTGGCTTCTTCCGTTCCTGTTTCGAGTTTAAAACAAATGAGCCTTATAATTGTTAACATTTGTGAGCAGAAGCTGAATAAACTTTTGCTATAGTTTAGTTAAAACAATCGACAGGAGACTTTAAACTCAGCTCATAGTGTTAAGGAAAAGGCTCTATGCTCAAAACAAATATTGATATCACAATGATAAATTATAATTGATAAAATGAACCACTTTTGACCATAAGAAAGACGCATAATAATAGTAGTTTTGTTCATTTTAGTCTGTGTGTGTGTGTTTAGTTGTTTATAGATCAAGATATTATTTACCACGTCCAGTTTTTTTTGTTCAGGAATCTAGAGGCCAATAAACTTTTATACAGTTGGACAACTAAAATGAACATTGTTTAAATGATGTTTTTTTGCAGTGATACAAAAAGTGAATCACTTGATTGAATGAACATGTGTGAAATGTATATTATTAATACTGGCTCTTCTTGCCCACCATCTGGCCTTATGAGATTCTTACAATGTACAACAAATGCAACCAAGATACTTCCTGCAGTGGTTATTTTGAGTCTTGATTATTCTCTTATTTATAATACTTTTGACAACTGAGTTGATTTAAAATGCTTTTAAAAAGAAAAGATGCATTAGAATAGGGCTGCAACTAACGGTTATTTTGATAATCGATTTGTCGGGTGATTATTTTTTGATTATCGATTAGTTTAGAAAGCAAAGGTCACTTGAATACATGTTGTTTTTCCTGGAGGTGTAGATTTTAGAGTTGTCAAAAGTTTTGAAAAGCAGATACTAATCAACAATAAAACAACAACTTGAACAAATACTTAAAATATTAACGTTTACGAGACAAAATTTTGTATTTTCTGACAAATTTTATAATAATTCTGACCGTAAATCGATAATCAAACTGTTTAGTAAAGGAAGTATTTCTACTTTGTGCTGAAAGTGTCAGTCTATTGCTTAGAAATTAGAAGTTTGATTATCATTGTGATATCACAATTGGTATTAAGAAACTAGTTTATTCTTAGTATTCAACTGAGTTTGACAAACTAGTTTTTGTATCAAAAACGCTACATTTTCATGTAATTTTTGTTCAATCCGAGGCTTGTGCACAGCTCATGGGAGCTTTGTCACAGTGGACAGTAAACAGAACTACTATTTCTGTTGTTTGCCATTAAGGTACACCATTTAAGTTTTTGATCAAAAATAAAGTTAAAGAGAAGGCATGTTTCTCTAGTTAAGATTTCTTTGTGGCGCTCAAAAAATATTAAAAAATGTGTGACTGTCTCTGAGCGGGCTTACATGACCATTATTTGGCCAAGAGGAAGCCCCCTCCAGTATGTTTTTTTTTTATTGAAAAAGCTGTTCTTTTAGCTATATATTTTTTTTACATTAGCCTGAAACATACTTATTCTCAATAGGAATTATATCTTTCCATTTCTATTGAATGGTGGGGTTAACTTTTCATCTTCAGAAACTTACATGTGCCACTTTATTAGAGAAGACTTAAAGTGCTCCCTCATAGTCTGAAAACAAACCAAACAATATATTAGTATTATAGCTATGCTCTTTGCTTGTTATGGGATCATACATATAATTAGCTTTTTTGATTGTTAGGCTAAGTCCTAAAAGTCAAAACTATTATTCTGACTGAGAGAAACACTGACTGTTCTATTAACTTCTACTATTGCACTACTGTAGTATCTGCTTACTATCACCACATCTACTACTGTTATTGCCATGAGATATTTGTGCACACTCTATTTCCCCAGACTGACCATTATTATTATTCTTATGTGTGTGTTTTGCAGGAGCCGGAGAGAGCTAAGTGCATTGCTCTTGAACTTGCCCGGACACTTCCCCACGGCTCCATCCTCCAGCCTGAGCAGTGACTCCAATCACTGAAGAGAAACGGCCAGAGATCTACTACGACAGCATCACACACCAATCAAACAAGATGATCACCTCAGAGCTGCCTGTCTTACAGTAAGTCTATATCACTCATGTTGTTTTTGCTGTTAAGTATAGTTTTATATTTGAAAATTGAATAAAGTTGTAGTTTTCTGCATCAAATCTGCTTGTTATTGTATATTCTCTTAACTCTTGCTAGTGTCATGTATACTGTTCTTTCTTTTTCTATTTTTTAATCTGTACTTGGGGAAAAAGCCTGATAATGTTGATTTGACATTTAATTTTACATTAGGTTTGCTTTGGTTATCAATTCAACTTGTGACAGTTCTTTTGATTGATCACTTAGTCTGTGACCTCTGAATATGACTTTTTGGAGTGATAATTGGTTTGTCTGGCTCATTAACCTTCTATTATTGCTTGTGGCATATTTTAAAATGATAACAATTATGCCTTGACTAAGTTAGTTGATGGCTATTTTTATGATTAATTAGTTATGACTGCTTGTAATGTTTTAGTCTTTGCACAAAAACACATATTTCTTGCCCAATTACCATAGATTCCTGCTATGTTTTTAAACCTGTATCTCTACATTCAGAAGTATTGTATTGACATGATTTTTGTGATTGTAGGGACTCTTCTAATGAGTCGGGAGCCACAGACGCAGTGAGTCTGAGCATGAGCATGAGCGAGATCGAGGATCCGGAGGCCAAAGGCAGAAAGAAGAGAGGCCGACCCGGAAAACAAGCACAGGTCAGTCCAACATTTCTCAACTTCCAGAACTCTGTACTTACACAAAAAAAAAGGATTGTCCTGAAGCCAATAGGATTTACTTGTTATCACTGAATCAAAACATAGTATTGTGATTCTTAAACAAAGAGCTTGTGACTTTTTTTAGGCCCAAAATAAATGATGTATTGTGTTAGAATGGCTCATGTCACAATCTGCTTTCTGATAAAATGATGCTACTGTCTGTTCACTTTTTTTTCCCACCTACTTGTTTTTTTGGGGGGGTCAACTTTATTCCTGCTTTGAGTGAGTTAGATTCAGCCAATCACATTGAAGTACGATTTCATCTCCATTCATTGAGTGGAGATAAAATTGAAATTGTAATTTGGCATTTACTGTAGGAACTTTTTTCAGTTCTTAGTACTTTTTTTAGTTCCAGCCCCATTTTAGGTGCGTTTACACAGAGCAGGAACAATGGACTGGGCCACAGTTTTTTAGTTCCTGCTTTGGGGCAGATACTTTCCAGTCAGTCCAGGAACCTTTTGGTGACACAAACACTTTTACAATGCCAACTTAGTTGGAAAAATGTTTTATATGTTCTCACATTGAGCTAACCCTTACTTAACCTTAAGAAAAATGACTCTGAGCAATGATTAAAGCAGTAACTACAAAAATATTGTTTTATTGTATTGTATTGTATTGTTTTGTTGTTAATTTCAAATGTTATTAGGTTTTATAAATTACAATTTTATGTGGAATCGAAACGACAACTTTTGTTTTCCTGACACACCACTTAATGACTTATTTAAATGTTCCAGACTATTCAGATGCTAATGTTAAAGCCAGTTAGACCCACTTTGAAAAACTGCTGCTGTACTAACACTAACATGAGGACAGGGTAGTTCCTCTGACTAAACAGGGACTGGAGGAATGTTGGGACTAGTTCTTGGTACTTGCATGTGGGAAGACGCCGTTTGTTGTTGAGTTTGGTTCTGGGGTCAAAAAGGTTAAGAACGTATGGTTTAAGCCAACAAATATACTCATATCATATCAAGAAGTTTACCTTTTAATGCTCATGCACATCTTATGCACTCTCTTATCTGTAAGTATTAACACAGTAGTAAAGCTGAATACTAACCGAACATTACCTTGTCTTGTTCAGGTGTCTACTAAAAAGCCCAGAAGGTCTCCGACTGATAAGACCGTGAGCATGAGCCGAGGCCGAGGCAAAGCCAACGGAGTGGCACAGCACAACGGAGACAACGCCGACCCAGTCACTCTGTTTGAGGTGGTCAAAGTGGGCAAGAGCGCCATGCAGGTCAGCGTCATATACATAGTCACACAAGAATCTAAAACTTATGATTATGAACTTCCAAATACAAACAGATTTAAAGGTGGAGGGTCTGCAATCACCTTTTCTTCATGGAGATTATATTTGTGTATAAAATTTTCACAGTATGGCTTTAAACTTAGATCCTTATCTCCATGGAGACAATCATGTGGCACTACCAAACCAAATTAAACATCAGATCTGTGGAGAGACTTGTCCACTCGCTGTGATAAACATGTTTTTCAAGGTGTTTTTGTGCAAAGAGAACATTGATGGTGAAATAAATCCTAGATAATTGTTTAATGCTGTATTAGGGAAGCATTAAACAAATATCTAGCATTAAACATCTTGCAATATCTTATTCCCAAGTTTAGGTTGGACCTCTTGGGGGGGGGTCATGAAGTAAAATTTGGAGGTCGCCAGATGATTCCAAAATGTATTTTTACAATTTTGACTTTTAATCCTTGGCATTTAATCCTGTTTTTGGGGAGATTGGAGTTATATAAAGCAATAAACCTAATTTAAATCATCTTGTAACTTAAGAAGATTATTACAAAAGTATATATTTTTTGCTGTGGGGGTCGAGATTAGGTTGCACGGTTATTTGGGGTCCCCGGCTAAAAAGTTTGAGGACCCTTGTAGTAGGGCACTTTCTAGTCTTAAGCAACTGCATCACCATGGAGACAGACGGTACCATAAAGTTACATAGTGTGTAGTAATTTGTTGTGTGGCCTAATTTGTCTTAATGTCATTTTTTCTTTATGTTTGGTTTTGATTTAGTAAATAAAACAAATACATAGTTTACACTTTTGTTTTAATCTACCAATAGTTAATCATGTAAGTAAGTAAGTAAGTAATCTTTATTTGTACGGCGCATTTCACAGACACAGAGTCACAAAGCGCTTCACAGTGAGATGAACCCTCCCCTCCCCACTCAGTGACAGTAAGCTGCCCTGGGGCAACTCAGCAGAGGTGATTCGCCTAACACCTGGTGCCTCAACCTCCGACTACCACCAAGTGTTCCCTAACATGCATGTTATCAGTTGGTGGGGAACCGGAGTGCCCGGAGGAAACCACCCAGACACGGGGAGGAACATGCAAACTCCACACAGAAAGGTTCCGGGCCGTGTGGGAATCGAACCCGCGACCTTCTTGCTGTGAGGCAGAGCGCTAACCGCTCTGCCACCGTGCCGCATATGTGTCATAATAAAAAAACTTTGCATTTATGACTTTAAACATGTTCATTTTAAATTTGGTTGTCTTTCCCAGTGTGTGGTGGACGACTGGATCGAGTCGTACAAACAGGACAGAGACATGGCTCTTCTCGACCTCATTAACTTCTTCATTCAGTGTTCAGGATGCAAAGGTACGACCACAAATAATTACTTTATAATTGAATGGAAGGAAAGCGCTGTGGCATTGACGGGCTTCTGTTTCCTTGGTAACCAGGCACGGTCCGGATCGAGATGTTCAGGAATATGCAAAACGCAGAGATAATCCGCAAGATGACTGAAGAGTTTGATGAGGTAAAAACACTTTTCAATTAATTTCTTTAACATATTCAGGAATGTTAAGAGTGTAAGACCATTTGAGAGTTTTGTTTGTCCTCATTAGTGAACCAAACACGACAGGTTGTTTGAATTTGTCTTTTGTGTCAATTCAATGGCTTGGTCTTTATCAGAAAATGTCAGATTTAGGATTTATGGTTGTAAATTTCCAACTTTATTAAGGATAATATTTCTTGTTAATGTGAGTCTATATGTTGACAATAACAGGAAACACATTTTCTGAATATTTAAGCATTCATTCAACAAAATTACCTTGTGGTTTTATATTTTCAGTGACAGTGGTGAAAGGAATATGTAATTTCTTTTGTGATGTCCGTTATAATCAATAAGTAAAAGTCACGGTTTGTACATTCATAGAAAACCTTGAAAAGTCATGAAAAATTCTATTTGTATTTTGAGTCCCCGGACATTTTTTGGCAAGATTAGAAAATGTTTTGGATTCAGAACTAAATTGGAGGTAAGCGAAGGAGAATGAGTGCTTCAGTGCTGGGTCGATAAAATGTAGAAAAACTGTAAAAAATCAGGTGCTCTTCAGAATCAAAGTGACAAACGTTAACAATGATAAAAAAGAGAAAAATTGAGGCACCAAAATAAGTTCTATTTAGATTTGAACTTGCCTATGTGTTTCGGCCACATGGGGTCCTCTTCAGCGCATGTGAAAGCTTTTAATTTTGTAATCATAGTGCCTCAGATTTTCTCTTCTAAATTGGGAATCATTTGCTCGTCACACTCCCGCTTGTGTTGAGTTAAGGAGGAAAAAACAAGTTCTTAAAAATTCATTCGTTGGAGTTACTTTATTAAACTGAAAAACTTCACTCTTTATTTTTTTTCATGGATTAAAATTCACTAAATTTGAAAGTGTATTGTAACTGAACAATTTGAAATTTAACATTTTCTTTTTTTTTATGTCTTTAAATCTTGAAATCTTTGTGTTTTGGTTCTAATTAATTAATGAAAGCCAGTAATTGATTGAAAAGTCTGTCAAATAAGGTCTTTTAAATGTTGGGAATTTTGTAATGGAAAATTCATGGCAAACCTTAAGTTAAGATCTGTACAAACCCTTAAAAATGTTTAACAATTGACTAAACTGGGTTGAAATCTGTATAAAGACTAATGATCTTACTATCTTTATTAAAATGATTTGTCATAATACTGTAAATGTAACACTTTTGCCCCTCTGTGTCTCTTCCTACAGGACAGTGGAGATTACCCTCTGACGATGCCCGGTCCCATGTGGAAGAAGTTTCGTTATAATTTCTGTGAGTTCATCGCGGTGCTGATCCGTCAGTGTCAGTACAGCATCATCTACGACGAGTACATGATGGACACGGTCATTTCTCTGCTCACTGGACTCTCCGACTCTCAAGTCCGGGCCTTCAGACACACCTCCACACTCGCAGGTAAAGACTTTGGATGGTTACAGACTCAGAAAAACTGATTTAGATTCATATTCATTTACTTTTTAATCCTGATCCTTGTGTGTTGCCATAGCGATGAAGCTGATGACGGCGCTGGTGAACGTGGCGCTGAACTTGAGCATCCACCAGGACAACACTCAGAGACAGTACGAGGCCGAGAGGAACAAGATCGCAGGGAAAAGAGCCAATGAGAAACTGGAGCTGCTGCTGCAAAAGAGGAAGGAGGTGAGGGCTAAACAAAATCTGTGTGAACGGATCAAGAGACATGTATTTGACAAACAGACTCCAAAAATATTTTTTTTAATTTGCTCCATATAAAACCATCAACCTAAAAATTTAGTATTTTAATTTAATTAGCAAAAAAATAAAACACATGATAGATATACATGATAGTTTTACACGATTCAAGTTCTTGAAGAAAAGCTTGAAAATATGTTCAAAAATCACAGAAGGGAGATGAGAATATTTTACATTTTCTCAAAATAAACACATATGATGAGCCTATAAACATCAGTGTAATAAAATGAGTATGTTATAGTGTATTTATATGTCTTAAGAAATTAAAGCCTGTTACATTAGAGGAGTTTTGGCCCAATTTAACTTGTGCAATGTTTACTGAGATCTTAAATCTAATGATCTTAACTTTGCTTTAGTGAAATGAGTTGTTCAATCTGTCAGAGGCACTTTAAGGTTGCATTTTTTCAAGATTCTTCAACTTTAAGATTTCATTTTTTATAAATAGACTTGATATAAGGTATTTTCAACCTCTTTGTGACTACTGTGTACTTTATGCATATTTTATATGTATTTGATTTAATGTTGAATGAATCAAATTATTTTTTTTGCGTGTTAAGCTAGAAAAGAGGTGGTCACATTTTTCTTCAAGGCTGCATGTTGTATCATCGTCATTGTTCTCTGTATGATTTGGTCGGTTGGTCTTCCTTGTCAATTCATAGAAAACAACACTGGTATATTTTCACTTACAAAGAAATTCTGGGGAAACTTTCTGGTTACCTGAGTAATCTCACTGTCAGCTCCGGTAGTTACCGGCTTTGCTAATCTTCTCAACTGCTTTACTGTGCCTCTACTGAACTGGGAAAAACTGCTTTCTCATACTCAGCGCCGAGGTCTTGGAATGAGTTACAAAAGACCTCAAATTGAACGTTTTAGACAAGTTCAAGAAAACTGTCAAAAAAAAAATGTTATGGTTGAGAATTGTGCATGTTTTTTTTTTTTTTTTGAGAGAATTGTTTTCATAATGTTGTAATGTGTTAAATTTTACACTTTTGTTGGTGTTGGCTGCTACCTTGGCCAAGTCTCTCTTGCAAAAAAGATTCTGAATCTCAATGGGACTTCCAGGTTACATAAAGGTAAAAAATAAATAAATAAATAAAAATAGACAAAAAGGAGAATCAATATGGCTCATATAAAACTGGACATACAGTGAAAAATTGTGCAAGCTAAATTGAGCCAAAATACATTTATTCAGGCTTTAGAACCTCATTACTTTTGTGGGCAACTAACAAAAATTGTTCGAGGGCCGCATTTGGCTTCTGGAGTTTGGACATGCCTGTTAATCTAATCATGTCTGTTTTCTCTTCACAGCTACAAGAAAACCAAGATGAAATAGAAAACATGATGAACTCTATTTTCAAGGGTATCTTTGTGCATCGCTACAGGTAAACAATTGTAAACTTTATCTATATATTTACAAAGCTAAATTAACTGTTGTACTTGTGTTTTTTACAGAGATGCCATCGCAGAAATCCGTGCCATTTGTATTGAAGAGATCGGTGTTTGGATGAAGATGTACAGCGACGCGTTTCTTAATGACAGTTATTTGAAATATGTGGGTTGGACACTACACGACCGGGGTCAGTGTGGCTTCTCTTGACTCACGTTAATGGAAAACAAACATAACATTTATTACAAAAGAATTGGCTCAAATGTTATTGTGTCTACAGCAAGGAGAGGTGCGTCTCAAGTGCTGAAGGCTTTGCAAACCTTTAACAACAGAGAACTATTCCCTAAGCTTGAACTTTTCACTAATCGATTCAAGGTACAACAAACACACAATATAATGGATGTTCTGAAACATTTAAATTAGACATGCTATTATAAGATTTTTTTTTGTTTGAATAGGACCGTATAGTATCAATGATCTGGATAAGGAGTACGAGTCGCTGTGGAGGCATCAGACTGGTCACTCTCCATTTTTACAGTAAGTTTTCAGCATTTTTTTATACATTTGTGATAACCTTTTTAAGTTGCAACCATAATAACAAGCTTTTGGCTTTCCAGGGTAGTTTCAGGGTTTTTAAGGTTGCACTGTGTAACTTTCTGACTGAAAAATAGACTCAAAGAAAAGCTTTTTTTGTGATTTAGATTTCTTTGTTGCCTAAACCAGGGGTTTCCAACCTTTTGTAAGGAGAGCTACTTTTGCAAAAGAAAACTGGCAACGAGCTACTACTGTTAGCGATGACCAAAAATTGGTTAACTTTGGCTTAGTTTAGAGGTCTATATGAAAATGTACCCAATAACTATTTAGAAGTGCACACTATTAGGCATCTAAAGATACATTTACAGTAGAAATAGGCATGTAATAAATACAGTTTAAGCAATAAAGCATAATTTGCATAATTCTAAAATTCTTTTGGCGAGCTACTTGGAAGGTGGTGGCGAGCTACAGGTTGGAGACCCCTGCACTAAACAAATTACAAAAACTTGCGTCTTAATTTGGATTGGGCTTGCAGGGCTGCTGGTATATTTATATGGAAACCTGGTTCCTTTAGCTGCATTTTGTCATATTATAGCTAGGGCTGTGCAATTAATCAAATTTCAGTTATGATTATTGCTGTGGTCATTTACCAAATCTGTGTAATTGCGTCTAATCATGATTATTGACTGTAATTTATAAGTCTGTTCGTACGCGCTCATTTATTTCCTTCATTTGGAAAGTTGGTGATTTCTTTACAATTGTATAATACATTTACAACAGTTGCTGTGAAACCTGTCACGTACTGTATTTTATTTTATCTCTTCACTCATTTAACACATTTAAGGAACACAAACACTTTGCAAACAAATCATTAACCTTTTCAAAAACACATGAAAAATGCCATTCGTGAACATAAACAAAACAAAACTTTTAATATGCCCCATGTATTTTTTTTTAACTATATATTAATATTCTGCCTCATAGTTTGACTTTTGCTCCAAATTTTCTAAATTTTTACTGAAAAAGGATTGTTTTTTGCTCTTTCATTCAAAACCACCAACAGGTAATTGACTATTCGATTTGATTTTACCTTTTGTGATTAAATTTCCTAGCTCATCAAGAAAATTATCTTGTGCATCAGATTTTTTGTTTGTTGTTGTTTAAATTTGCCACCGCTTTCAACAGTCTTGGACATAAATGCGCTAATAAAGGATATTGCTTTATTTTAGGGGCAGTGAAGACGCCTTGTCGAACGAGGACTGTGAAAACGTCTACCACTTGGTTTACTCTGCTCATCGACCTGTGGCTGTCGCTGCCGGAGAGTTTTTGCACAGAAAGTAAGCTTCTGAACCACATGTTTTTATCGTAGTGTTCTGTTCTGTGTCTTCATTGATTTGTGTACTTCAGGTTGTTCAGTCGCCACGATCCTCAGGCTGAAGAGGCTTTGGCCAAACGCAGAGGCAGAAGCAGCCCCAATGGAAACCTCATCCGCATGTTGGTGCTGTTCTTCCTGGAAAGTGAGGTAAGACACAGAGTATTGTAATTATGTGTATGTTATGTGTTTTATGCTAAATATTAGTAATGGGTTCCTCAAAATAGGACAATAGATGGGTTCATGAGAATTAGACAACATATTATGGATGACTAAATGTTGGTGTTGCGATTAGTGCCAAACAGCCTTCACATGGGTTACTTGTTTGCTGATATTTTTGTATTTGTGTTGTAGCTCCATGAACACGCCGCGTACCTGGTGGATTCGCTGTGGGAGAGTTCTCAGGAGCTGCTCAAAGACTGGGAGTGTATGACTGAGCTTCTGCTGGAGGAGCCTGTTCAGGGAGAAGAAGGTAAGACATTGAGGATTTGTCACACTCGCAAACACGTCAAACTGGATTTTAAATTGGTGTTAAACTAGTAAAAGAGAAGGCTTGAAGTGATCTTAAAATTTGGGAGTGAATTGTGAGTTTAATCTGGCAGGACAAGTAGAAATAAAAATAGAAGACTGCAGATAAAATTCTTTCAGTCATATGCACAGCTAAACAGACCTGTATATGCATTTTTACATACAGTAGAGAGATTATCGGTCAATGTACCTTTCCGCTGTACTGCGCATATTCCATGCAGAAAGAGCCGCTGTCCATCAGGTTGACTAGGGAAACTTCTTTGATTAAAACAACATAACGGGACAAGAGCTAGCTGTTTTGATTAGGTATGAACCGGTCTGACAGACGTCTGGCTCCTGAAGCTT
>CM076406.1:5191653-5220316 GCA_038363315.1 Mugilogobius chulae | reverse complement strand
TGATTACTATTTTAGTTCCGTGTTTCCTTCATGATAGAAAACTATAAACTAAGTAACCAAAAAGTTGAGTAGGAAAAAATACCAAATGGAAGCAAACCCAAAATGTGTAACTGAGTGGAAATATTGTGATCTAAAATGACAACAAATCAGACAGTCACGATCTGACGTCCCATTATTCATTAGACTGTTTGCCTTTTGATTTAAACATGCATGTTTATGGAGGTGGGAGGAAGACAGAGACAACCTATGGCAACACAGGGAGAACACTATGTTGGGTTGACCCATGGCCTACTTATCAACGTGTTTCTCATGGATTGCATAAAAAACCACGCTATGACAAATTGCTTGTCATGGTTTTGGCGTGCCATTACACGCTCATTTTTTTGGCGTACTATGAACACGTGATGTGGTTGACGACAAACACGAGGTTTTTCAATTAACAGCAGAAGTTTGGTCTAAAGTTGCAAAAATGTTAAAGTTTAGGTCTGGGGCTTGGAGATGGTTAAGTTTAGGATTAGGATTGTGTTAGTCTTCATGAATAATAACACGTCTTAACATTCACCATGAAATGAATGGGGACAGAAATACACACGCAAAAAAAAAAAAGTTACGTTCATATGACACGCTGTTTACAATAGCGTCGGTATTGACCAACACAGTCTCACTAGATGGCGTACTTTTACCACGATTCAAAAACAGCGTATTTGAGAACGAGTTCACTGCTGTTTTAGTACTTATGTTACGCCGTACATAGATACAGTCGCATCAAAAAGCCACGCCCACTAACGGACCTCCGAGAGTGAATCAGAACAACAGCTTTATCACTCACTGCTCAAAAACTACAACAGCAAACATGGACTTTAGGAGATATATTGTGTCAAATACAGACACGAAGACCTGGAGATAAATAAATGATTCAACCTTCCAAGTATGTAAAATATATCTAGCAATGCTAACGGTAGCTGCGAGCTAAAATGCTAATGTGATGCTAGCGCCGCCTGGCGTCTTTTAGCATCTTTTTAACTTATTGTTTACTTTCTGACATAACAACATCTCAGTAACCTCCGTTTAAACCCGGTTGTAACTCGACTTGAATTAGTTGTGCTAAAAATACATTAAATTCACCAGAAAACGTCTTAAAAAATGTAAACAGTTTAGCTTCCCATATGGTGAGGCAGGAGATGTTTTCCCCCTCGGCAACCAACAATTGCTGAGGGGGAAAACAACAGTGACGCGTTGCCGACTGTATCTATTTAGCACAATATGAAAAAGAGTAAAAATGATTTCACAGCGTCAAAATAGGATGAGTTTTGGTCTTGTCCACGTTGGGACGTTTTCTTCAGGTGAAACGAGTAAGTTTAGGCATAAAGTTACTAAAATGTGTAAGATTAGGTCTGGGGCTTGGGGCAGGTTAAGATTAGAATCAGGATTTCATTAATATTCAAAATAAGAACAACCACCATTGAAATGAATGGGGACTGTGATGAGTATTATAATTACACAAAACAGCTGTGAACTCGTGCTAATCATACCTCATTTACCTATTGTGTAATGTCATTGTAAATGTACACTTTACTGTGAGATCGGGCTCTATTGACACTTATCCATGAGAACAGGCTGACTTATTGGGAAGCCAAAGCACGTTCCACTCTGCTGCCCGACCATTTACCACTTACAAAAGAAACAATAGCTGTAACTGTACTTTTACATGAATCAAGAACAGGTTTGCAATGAAACATTTGAACATGTGTTGAAAAGAACAGGAAGTAGACAGAGTGATGACATCACAGACTGTTAAACACAAATTTAACAAAATGCATTTTTATTTCTCAAGCAAAAAGTCTGTTACATTAGAGGAGATTTGGAGATTCATGACACCGCTCCTCGACATTTTTAGTGTTGTGTCTTCATTTAGGAACAGGACATTCATTTGTAATCCTAAAAATGGCCAAAGCTGAATGAAAAATGAAAAATGTTTATTGATTTTGACTTAAGTTTAGTGAAATGAGTAGTTCAACCTGCCATTGTTTATTGATTATCAGTTTATGTATTAATGATGACACACTTGTTTCCATGAGACCGGTCTGATTCAAACACACACACACACACGTCTCGTTTCTTTTCCAAAGCAGAACACAGTAGAAGCCTGTAGCGCTCAGACTGACACAGCTGCGCTCACGTCTAAAAAGCCCGTTTGGCGGTGCATTTGTTGATTGGCTGGTTCCTTTTGCGAATGCAGCAGCACTTCGGGGAATTAAGAGCTGAAGTCTGGCACACTCCTGCTGCAGATCTGCGCCGAGCTAGCTTAGCACACAATATGTTCTCATTAGCCCGGCTTTTAGACCGGATTGATACGTCTCCGTAAAAAGGCTCCACCAGAGAGTCGTTCTAATGATGTGAGCGAGATGGGCCGCCATGACAGCCAAGTTTGTGGTAGCAGACAAAATACCAAGAACAAGACACTGCAGGCTTTATGATTCTGCTGTTGATGATTATTTGACTTTAAATGTTCTATATTACGCAAAATAGAGTCATGTCACCTTGTTAACTGTACAGAAGCTGCCATGGGGCTGAGGGGTTTTAGGGTGTGGTTTGGTCCTTGTCTTAGAAGCCATTTTATATTCTTTGAGACGTCTTATGTTTGTTGGGTGACGTTAAACAACTCCACATGTTCCGGTGCTGATAAATATTTTTACCTTCGTCATAACCATTTTAAGTCTGTGGCAGCTCAAACAGCCTCAACCTCCGACTACCACCAACGACAAACAGGAGTGCCCAGAGGAAACCACCCGGGCAAGGAGAGGAACATGCACACTCCACACAGAAAGACCCGAGCTGTGTGGGGGTTGAACCTGTGACCTTCTTGCTGTGAGGCCAAAGCGCTAACCACTCTGTGTGCCTGAATTCCACTTTTTCTTCGTCTGAATGATTTACAAACTGGTGACGGGGCGTGGCTGGTGTTCTTGCTGCAGACACCACACCTGCAACTATTCTTCGGTGCCAGATCATTTCATCACTTGTGGTAAAGCTATATAGTAGCTCAAAACTTCCTTCTTACAACTTGTTGCTCATGAGTGAGTCTGAGGACAGGCTTTCAGAAAGAATTGTGTGTCTTATCTTCACTGGAACATTTTGTGAAACCTTTGCTGTGAAGAAAAGATTTGAATGAGTTTAAGCTCTGACATTTAGACTAAGTGAAGGCAGCTCTGACAAGAAAGATAAGATAGGTTTAAGTTTTAGACAGATCTGAGCAGCTGCAGCACTGTTCTGAATGAAACGACTCATGAGGCACATCTGTTTGTCTGGAGTGAGCGCTGGGACAGTGGAACCAGGCTGTAGATGAATGAAAGGATTCTATGTGTTTGTGTTTAAAATGTGAGCGTCTCTGATGGACCAGGTCACACTCGGAGCAGAGGCAGAGTGGCATAGTAGCACTCCAGCCTCACAGCAAAAAGGTTGTGCAGTGCGGCTCTAGCCCTTTTGGCGCCCTTAGCGAGATTTCAAAATAGCGCCCCAGATAGATATACATTGTAGTGTTTTTCTAGCCCTCTGGCCATAAGCCTTTAAATACAAATAAATCAAGATTTTGATGTAATTCAGGGGTCCCCCAGGAAAAAAAACTAAAATTCTGTGCAATTTCCTGCATTTTGGTGAGTTTTAGATGTAATATTGTTAATATGTGATGTAATTTTACTATAATTAAAAAGACATGAAAAATCAAATGGGCCCCCCCATAGAGGCCAAATTTAGGGGCCCCAGTCCCAGATGCTGCCCTTAGCTCCACCCCTGTAAAACTGAGCTTTTAGGAGACTGACTCAGGACTGTCCTGTGTGGTCAGAGCAGAGAAAACACCTCTGCTACTGTGGTATACACTTTTTTCAGGTCAGTGTGTGTTTTTTGTCACATTCATACAAAAATAAATCTTTAAAAGCCGCGTTCAACATTTCCGCGGTGCGCCGTTTTTCGCCGTTGTTCTTTACACACGTTTTATTTCACTGTACATTTTGGACATTTTCTTCGTAAATATAAGACGGATTTGCACAACATTTAGATCAAAATGAAGCTCTCGTTTCACAGAATATCACTGTGAGTTCGAAATGCTTCTCAAAGAAACGATTTGTCTGTTAAACAGCTCTGCTTGACGCTGCACTGACAGACGCATGCAGCGCCCGAGGGAGAGAGAGGGAGAGAGAGAGAGAGAGCCTCCAGTTCTCTCCAAACTGTATCCAGGGTCTTTGATTTTACAGCGTTAGTGCTATGAATGATCAGATGCATGTAGCCTATCAGACGTCAGCTCAGCATCTCCGGAGCATCGGCCGGCCCGGCGCCCCCTCCTCATTCTGCGCCCTTAGCATTTGCCTATACTGGCCTATATAACGCGCCGGCTCTGAGGTTGTGAGTTCAACTCCAAAGCTGCCGGGCCTTTCTGTGTGGAAGTGTTGTTCTTTATGAGGTCTGGGTGAGTTTCCATCACCAACCAAAACATGACTATTGACATGACTAATTTAACCCTATGTTTTGTTCGGGAAATGTCATGTCTACATACTCGTTATAATCTGTAGTGGCTGGTGGAATCGACACATCTTTCACAATCCAGAGGCCAGGATCATCCCTCATGTGTCGCTCCACAGTCTCCTCTCCATGGGCCGTGTGCATAGTGGAGACATAAACACGTCCCTGTTATCCCTTCACTGAGCAAACAAAGACGGTCCTCCTGAATCTACCTTATTGTACCTCAGGTTAGAGATGCACTGGTCCGATACTGGGATCGAATATTAGCGCCGATCCAGGAAATTTTGCTGGATCGAGTATCGGCTCCATAATATCGGTTCAGCCGATATCCTAGTTGTGTTTAATTGGACACATAGAGTCTGATTTATGTCTGATGTTGATCCAGAATGTCTCATAATGTTTGACATTTTATTCTTTCTCTCTCTCTCTTCTCTTTTTCTTTCTCTCTCTCCTCACTCTCTCTCCCTCTCTTCTCTCTATTTCTCTCTCTTCTCTCTACTACCCTGTCTTCTCTTCTTTCTTTCTTTCTTTCTCTTTCTCTCTTCGCGCTCTCTCTTTCCCTCTCTCTCTCTCTTCTCTTCTCTCTCTCCTCTCTCTTTCTCTCTCTCCTCTTGCTCTCCCTCTCTTTCTCTCTTCTCTTTCTTTCTTCTCTCTATTTCTCTGTCTTCTTTCTCTCTCTCTCTTTCTTCTATTTTTCTCTCTGTCTTTCTCTCCTCGCGCTCTCTCTCTTTGCCTCTCCTCTCGTGCTCTCTTTCTTCTCTTCTCTCCCTCTCTTTCTCTCTCTTTCTTCTCTCTTTCTCTCTCCTCTCTTTCTTCTCTCTTTCTTTCTTTCTTCTCCTCTCTCTCTCTCTCTTCTTCTTAAGTTGTTCAGTTGTGTCTTGCGGTATAAATAACACTATATGATCAAAAGTCTTATGTTTTGAAAAGGAGGAAAGAGCTAGTTCAGTCCTTACACAAGTATCGGTTGATATCGGGTATCGGCAGATGCTTAATTCTAAAGTATCGGGATCGGTATCGGAACTGAAAAGCTGGATCGGTGCATCCCTACCTCAGGTGCTCTGGAGTCCGGCCTGTTGGTTCTGATGGTGCCACAGGCTGAGACCTTTTGGCCAGAAGATCACAAAACAGAATGGGCTTGTCTAAAAACGATGAACACAGAGTCTATGGTCTGGTCTGCACCTAGTAATGAAGTGTTCAGAAGAGTCGTGACAAACTATAGCTTAGTCACTTTTTGCTGGTGTCTGCACTTTTTTCCTCATAAACACATGCAGAAGTCCCAGTACGAGTCTGCAGGACAAATAACTTGAAGCCCCACTTAACAGACTTGCTTTTCAACATGATCCTTGCTTTTGAACCAGCCGAGTATGTTGAGCAGGCTGGAACACGCGCTTCTGAAGTCTGTAGAGAGGTTTGATTTTTTCCAGGCGGTCCAAGGCTGCAGTCTCTTTTTTCCTTCAGGATTGTCCACGTGGAGAGCGTTCGGAGTGACTTGGAACTTTTTGCCAGATAAAACGGACTTGGGGAATGGAAAGCTGTACGATCGTCGACAAATTTGACTGAAGCTTTGCATTGTTCTAATACATTTTTTTATTATTCGTATTTTTGATTGTACAGTATTTATGTAAGTAGACACATTTAGGAATGTAAGGGGGGGATATGGAACTTACCTAATAAAATGAACAGATTTAAAATGTGGTTTAAGTTACTGTTGCTTGAATTGATGGATGTTATAATATCTTTAATGTTGAGGGTAATGTTATGAGCAGAGTTATCAGAAATGAACTGAGAAACTTGATTCCAAAACCTTTTAGTGTAATGACAGAATAGATGACTAACAGAATCCACAATTACTCTTAATATAGGTAAATTTTGAAATTACAGTATTACATGGATAGATATTATGTAAAATTTTAAAATGAAATTCATGGGGGAAATCCAGGCTTTTTTCCAGTGTATTTGAATCATGCAATTAGGGTTAGGGTTGTTCTTTGTGTGAAAAAATGCTGGAACAAAAACTGAAAACAACAAAGTAGAATTGTAACGGACTAAAAAATAGAAAAGACAGTTTGCTGGTCATTTTAGCCAGCAGAATTTTCTGTTTTTTTACGGAAAGCTTTCTTACAGTTCAGAGTTGTAGTATCTCTTCAGCCTGGTCTGACCCGGACGTTTCTCTCCCTCACCGTACTCTGACACTGCCGCTGCGGATCTGTCCTCGTCACACTTTTCTTGTTCCTGTACAAACACTCACACTGTCAGCCCAGGACCCCTCACACTGTCAGCCCAGGACCCTCACACTGTCAGCCCCGGGCCCCTCAACAACAGGAAATCCATGGCTTCTAATTCACCGAGCATCGATACCTGCGTGTCACCAAATCGAAGCCGCAGGAGAAACATGTCATTACAGCGACTGGAGATCTCACAGAGCTGCAGGTCACGGCCAATCAGAAGCTTTCATTAGATCAGCCTGGGATTGGATGTGGATAATGAGTTAATTTATTACTACAAGTGAGTTTGGAAGGTTGGACTAATCATCTTTTTACACAAAAATGAACTTTGGAACAGCAGAACTCGATCATTTCGTCACTAAATAACCTAAGACTTGGACCAGTTCATTTGGATGGCTTTTATGAGTAATAATAATAATTATACATCATTTAAGTAAACAATGAGTACTCAGTCAAGAAAAAAATCTACAAAACAACACAATATCACAAGAAAGTACATGACTCTTTAACAAATACGACTCTTGTTTTTTCTCTTTTTTAACCCACCCAGTGGGCAAACACGACTAAACCAGAGACACTGAGGACAGAAGGAACATGACTGATACAGAGACTGTTTAAAATAATGTGTGTTTTATTACAATACGACTCATATTCAGGAGAAATGAGCCAAATAAGGACACAAACTTAGATGTGTCTAAATGTAAAATACCAAGGGAATATGAGAACACGCTCAGACTTTTATCATCACCACCACAACCTGCCGATCTCGACCTGTGAGTCCAAAGACAGCGGCAGTACGTGTTAATGCAGTGTGCACTTGTGTGAGCGATACACACTGTGTCTGAGGAGACACCAGGACAGACCGCTGCTCTGTTCTCTGGACGAGCACAGATTGAGAAAAGCACCCTTTTTCTCCCGGTATTTGCTGTTGTTTCCTCCCCATTGAGTAAAACGAATGGTTCACGTCACACCACTACATATGGGGCCTGAAACGCAGCCACAACTACTGTAAAGTGTCCATGACAGGTTGAACTACTCATTTCACAAAGACGTAGTTAAGATCATTGGGCCTCATTCATGACACGTTCTTACGAACAAATTTGTTCTTAAGGGCTGTTTACGAACATTTTTGGCATTCACAAAATTTGTTCTTAACGGAAAATGTTGGTCTGTAAGAACAAATCCTAAGAACACTGAGGAGCACTCGTAAGAACAAAAAATCTGCTGTTTCAGATTTTTATTTCTTATAGAATTCAGTCAAAAATTTTAATTCCTACATGACTGTAGGTTATGTATTTTTATAAATTATTATATGTAAAATAATTTTAGAACAAAAAAGTCATCACACTGTTAAAAGTGATTCACTCGCCACTTCATTCGAATTCCTTTTATTTGTTTCCTATTTAAGATAATTATTGTTTTTGTGATTTCAAATTGCATTTTGTTTTGTATTTACTGTTTTTCATTAAAATATTTACTTTCTCAAAGAATTGTGTTTCATCAACACAATTACTGGCCCGAGCAGACCGAACAAACTTCTTACTTCTTATGAAGTATGAATAGGCCTTAACTCTTTAAATGTAACTTTTTTTTTTATTGAACAATAAAAATACACTAGAACACACTTTGTTGGTTAAATGTGTGTTTACAGAGCCATAAAAATCAGTTTCTTGTGAGAACATTGAAAATAATCTCGTCTCCCCGGTGTGATGTCATCAGTTTAGAACTCTGCTTTACTTCCTGGTATTTTCAACATATTGTCACATTTTTCTTCACAAACTTGTTCTTGATTAGCGTAAAAATATCATTTATAATTACAACAGGGATTAATCTACCAAACTAAATAGAAATTTGAAAAACGTTCAAACCTGTCATACGCACTTTAAAGTCAATTCTTTGCATCTGACCAATAATCAGTGCCTTTTTTTTTTTTTTTTTTTTTTTTGAGTTTGGATGATTCTTTTCTTTTGGCTCTGTTTGAGTTGACATGTGGTGACAAAACTGAAACAAGATGTAATCTTTTAGCCTCCAATGGAACCGTTTCAGAAGACTGACAAGTGTGAAGAAAATCATTTCAATTTCTACTATGATTAATTGAGTGAATGTGATTATTAACCATATTAACCACTCTGCTGCACTCTTGTAGAACTAAAACATTTCAAGAGTCTAAAATGATCCAGACCTCTTTGAAATCCTCTCATGGCTCACTTAAAGCAGTCTGAAGCGTTCCAGTCCGGTCCAACATGACCCTTACACGTTTCTTCAGCGTGACCGCTCCACACGACACATGTTCTTAAGCACCGGCAGCGTGTAAAGTCATCAGGCAGACTCTTACCTCGGGCAGCAGCGATCAGCCTTGAACAAAGTGAATCCAGATTAGAGCACTTAATGAAGATAAATGCAACGTGCAGATTAGCCCGGCTCTTGTTCTCCTCCGATTGTGCGTCTCGGTGGGAAACCTCGGCTCATTCTTCCTAATCCAGCACAAGTCCATTAGTTAATTGGAGCGTTTATAGGCCTTTGGAGCAGTTTTTTCTGCTCCCTTCCATCACAATGAGATTAGAGCGGCGTGGAAGCACTGAATTTGGGCCGTTCTGAGGAGGCTCCGGGGGGCTGACACTGAGGCTGAATGAGATGACGGAGCGGAGGAATGAGGTGAAGAGTCTGAGGACATGACTCTTACACTACGTACAGATGTCAGGGGGTGGAGTTAAAGGCACTGGGGTGTATTAATGCACAGAAAGAGTGTTGTCATGGTAACCTGAAGCAGCAGCAGCTCTCAACCTATTTCAGACACAAAATGTAGACAAAGGAGTCTTTAGTTTAATGTTTGATTTTATTTAAAAAACATAAGTTAAAATCTGCGTCTGCCCCTGTGTTTGAAATGTGTCTTATTGTTTAAAGTCCAAACTTTCGTCCAAACTTTGCAGAGCTTTGTCCAGACTTTGTCCAAACCTTTTTTAGCTGCTTGACCATCCATTGGCATGACAACCTAGAATGATCCGTGGCAAAAAGTAGTAATTATTTCATTTCTACTGGACAAGTTTAACTTGAGGACATCTAAAGCCGGCTGCAGACTACAGGAGTTTTGGCCTGATTTTAAGCCTGATGTGCCTCTCTACGAGTTCAGGAGGCGTGGCCAGAGAAACGATTTTCGTAAGAGATTTTCTTGTTGTTTTTCTCCTTATGTATGCGTTTTGTCAGGATGCATCATCGTGAGGTTCACATGCTGCATGAGCACATAAAATAAAGAAAAAAAAAAAAACATTGCCTCATTATCTGTAAACAAATGTAACGCTTTGTGCACATAATCCAAGTGCGGGATTCTTTTTTACGATTATTACACACGTCATCTCCAACGCACCTGCTCCTTAAATGATGTGAGAAGCACCGACTTTATTATATAGAACATGGCCAACACGGAGTTTGTTAAAACATTTTCATTTCACGCCCACAATGCATCAGTGTAACAGCTCCTTACCTTTTATGAGCCTCCGCTCCTCTGTGACATTTATAAACCTGCTTTAATCCACTCGCGTTTCAATCCTAACTTTTATAACAGCGCACATGCGCTTGATCACGTGACACACGCGCTGTTCTCCGCTCACTCCGCTCCCCAAGTCTGTGTCGTCTCTGTTCTTCCTGCGACGATGATGCGACTGTGAGACAAATAATCGTTGTAAATGTCCTTATGTCTGTGGCCTCTTCTTTTCTTTGGCACGTCAAAAAATCGGCTTGAGTGTTTAGATGATCAAATTGTGCTCATTACAACTGCAGGCTTAAAGAACAAATATGGTGGGTTTGTTTGTGTTGCTGCTGCTGCTGACCACCTCCACTTTGAAATGCCACGCACTAGAACCATTCAAAAAGTGTAAGAAAGAACACATGACAGTCATATGTTTTTGTTTTTGGAGTTAAGAGTTCTGTCTAATGACTACAAAGAAAATTTCACAAGGTAAACAATCACACTGATCTTGTCTGATATGCTAACGCTGCTGAACAAGTCTGGATGACGTATGGACTTAAAACCTGAGCAGAAGATCTCAGAGGTCTATCATGACATCACAGATCAGGGACATTCATGAACGGTGTTTTGGAGGAACAAAAAATATCTCCGACAACCAACTTGGGAATAGAATTAAAAACTCAAAAAGTGAAAATGTTCCCTGTAAGACATCAAGGTTGAATTGGAACATCCTGTCACGACCCCCAGGTTGAGAACCGCGGACCTGTAGCAGAGTTCCTGCTCCATGTTGTGTTGGTAAATTCTATTCAGATGAGGTTTGAGTTGTGAAATCACATATAGATTTTCAGTTATCCAATGTTTTGTTTTCACAACTTTGGTTTCTCTTTAAAAAAAATGGGCCTCATTTATGACATCTTCTTACAAACAGTTTCTTACAAACATTTTTGTTATTCACAAAATTTGTTCTTATATAGTTCAGTTCACAGGCACCAATTTATATTAATACACACACACATGCACGCACGCAATGTGCATATATCTCTTTTTTGCGCGTTCATTTTGTTTCTTTTACCTGCAACTAAGGGTGTTCTCACACTGGCACAACCGAACCATGCCCAGGCCCGGATGGCCCCTTCAGCGCGGTTCTTTGTGCAGTGTGAGTGCAAACGAACCGTGCTGAGACTCGGTACGGTTGTGTCTCTGGCACGGTTGGAGGAGGTGGGCCAGAGCTCGACACGGTTACTCATGTACACGCACACGCACGACTTTAGCTACAAGCCCCTTGTAACCGCTGATATTTGTCACAAAAAGAAAGAAACTCTGCACCAAACTCCGTGGAAATGCGCTTACCTTGAGTTAGCATCATGACCCGGAGCAAAAAGTTGTGCAGTCTCTCGTCTCCTGTTGTTTTTGCTGCTCCACGTGATTTTTAATCCAAAGCCTGACGGAGGAGCGCTCATCGCAGGTAAAACTCGGGTCTGCCTCATTACGTATATCAAAGATATAACGACCTGCAGGACTTATTTTCGCTGCTACAGCATTAGTATCTCAGCGCTTGATCCACTCTTCACCGCGACATGTAAACAAACGGCGCTAGAGGATGACGTCACCGGCTTGGATCGTTTATGCAAGTGTGAGTGCGGGCCGGCGCGGGACAGAGAGTTTTCTGCAACTGGACTTGAGCACGGCACGATTACAAAGCCTAGTGTGAGTGCACCCTAACAAACTTCTGGCCCGCTCTGGCGCGATCTTTTCCCAGTTAAAAGAATCCATTCAGTAGCCTACATAAACCCCGCAGAGCTCCGGGTCTGTCCCGCCTCAAACAGCTACAAACAGGAACGTCTGTCTCTTGTTCGGTTCTGAATCGCATCACAACTCAACATTCTCGTCTCTCTTTTCTGACTTGATTCCGGCACTGCTTTAACGCTCAGTTGTGAGTTAAACCAGGATCTCACGGGGCAGAAAACAAATCAGCAGCACAGCGGCTCAGACCACAGCACTCTGAGAGGAGAGATGCTGTATGACCGCTTATACACGAGCATTCAGATAAAAGACAGTCAGAGAAGAGTGTGGAAGACGCTGGAGAAGCCTGACAATTAGAAAAATCTTAATCCAGCTTGTATTGTTGTCTTCAGACCCAATGGGCCTCATTCATGAAAGTCTTCGTAAAATCTGTGCGTTACTTCCACTTTAAGAAGCTGCTGCGAAAACTCTACGTGTGATTCACGACGGGTTCGTAACGAGCCAAATTCCTTCCTAACAGCCTTTACGCCAAATTCACCAAACCATAGCTACGAACGATCATTTACATAAAAATGAATAATGCATACTTCCTTATATGGCAAAAAGGGCGGGCCGCAGCGCGTCATTCACAAGACTTGGAGCAGTGGAAATGAGGAAGACGCTGCAGAAGCGCGTCTCCCCACTTTCGCTGAGTTAATTGTAACCCAGGTGAAAATCTTGCCTCAAAAGCCGTTTCTCCCTCTCTTTATAATAAATATAATGTGAACTTTACTATTACGTTATCACGTTGTTGACGCAGTCACGTGACGATGCGCGCCAATCACTTTCTATTTTTACCGGAAGTTAGATACGCCGCGAGACGCGAGGGAATGCTAGACGGGTGACATGCTACAGGTGGGTTAAAGTAACTTTTCATCGCATATTTCGCTTTTTCTGTTATTTCATCAAATGCATTTAATGTCGAAACTTTAGGAGCTGACTACCGGGCCCAGACCACTAACAAAAAGAGCGCGAGTCCGCTAGAAACTACGAAATTGGTGAGTGCGCTAACATGTAGCTTAGCCTCTCATTCAGATGCATGGGTTAGCTTAGCCTAGCCGACTCCATTCGTTTCAATGGAGCGGTTAGCCTTGTACTTTATGCCCATTTTCTCAAAAAGCTTTTTACTAAATGAAGTGCAATTAATGTCGAGCCTTTCATATCTTATTGTTGATTGATGTATGAAATTTGGTTGAAATTCGAAGCACTTTAATGCCCAAACTGAGCATTTGTTTTGAGCTTGTTGATTTCAATGCAGTTCATTCATTGCACTTCATGCACTTTAAAGAGTAACTACTGTTGACACTTTAATATGTTGTCTATGCAATATTTTGATACTTGAACATGAATGTTAGACATGAATAATGGATAACTATATTTGCTAATGTTATTTATTCTTGATATGAACTATTTTGATCTTTATTCTGAAGTACAATATTTAACACTGATATTGATACATTGATGATTAATTATGAAGCACTTTGTATTAGTTAATCACTGATACTTGATTGATTGCTTTATTGATTTGAATTAGTGATAGGATCCTAGATTGAAACTTGATTATGATGTGCACAATGATTTAATGCTGGTCCTGTTTTATATACAGACCAGATCGGATGGCGAGCTAAGGATCTGAGCCTAAGTGAACCCAAGGCAACACGCCTGCACCAGTTCTCTACTCAAGCCCAGGACTACTGACTCAGGAACCTCTCCTGCTCTGGTTGGGCCGGTAGGAGGCTCCTGTAGCCGCCCTTGAACTTTTTTGAACTCTTTTTGTCTTGAATGACCGTGGTTCGTGACCACTGCCCGTGGCCACACACAAAATGAACTTTTCTGCTCTCGCACTTGCAACCACGATCAGGACAATTGAACTTTAACGCTAAGCAATTTCATAGGAACAGTGAAATTTGCACAGCAAGAAATTATTGAATGTACATTTTTCTGAACCTGGATTGTATATATCAATGGCCATCACTTCATTTGTTTTGTTTTCATTGTTTACTTGTTTTGTCTTGTCTGTCAACTCAATATATGTAATTAGCAAACTTAAATACCCTGTCTCAGTCTCTTCCTCCACTCCCAGAGCCGAACACTATTTCTTCTGACCTAGCCTAACCAAACTCATTCATAACTTTAGTTATTAAGGCATTGTTATCTGGCTTTTACCAACCCGGTACATTAGCTAGTGCAACATACATGCTACATAATACTTCAGCGTCTTTTAAAAATGTCCAAACTCACATGAACACACTCAAAGGAAACAGATTAAAGTCACAGATGTATTGAAATAACGCTGGGCTTTTGCCGTTTATATCGCGTTTCACGTCGCGGTAGAACGCGCGTGTGGGGGAGGGGGCAGCGGCTGCTGTGGCGAGGGTGCACAGACAGAGCACCGTGCGCTCTGGTCCTGGGGGGACACTGGGACCTGAGTCCTGTGGGGTTAGATCACAGAGGCTCTGAGGCTGGGACAGGCTGCTGCAGGTTTATTAAAGGAGTCATTTTTATGCATAACAGAATTTTTTTGTTTGTTTCTAAAATTATTTTATACAATAATTTGCAAAAATACATAACCTACAATCATGTAGGAATTACAATTTTTGACTGAACTATATAAGAAATACAAATCTGAAGCAGATGATATTTTGTTCTTACGAGTGCTCCTCAGTGTTCTTAGAATTTGTTCTTACAGACGAACATTTTCCGTTACGAACAAATTTTGTGAATGCCAAAATGTTCGTAAGGAGCCCTTAAGAACAAATTTGTTCGTAAGAACGTGTCATGAATGAGGCCCATTGACTCTAGGGCCATCCCAGTCCATTATGAGGTTAGTCCAACTTTAAATTCTCTAATTCTGATTTTTCTTTGTGTGTTCTTCTGAGTCTCCCTGACCACTCCAGATTTCCAAAAGCTCATGCTCACAGGCGAGAGAAGGATGCTTCCTACAGTCACAAGATGGCCGCCACAATTGCCACAGCTACAGAACCCTTGAGCCAGGTTTGCAAGTACATTTTTAACGATTGAACATTTTTAGGCTCAAAAAAAGTACACGAGGTTTGTACTTTTCTCCTGCAGATTTTTGGAGCGTTTTCCGATTTGACAAACGTGTGGGACATATGTGCGCCACAGCGGGTCATCAGAAGCAGCTGTCAAAGCACTGGAGCAGGAGAAAGTTTCCTTCAGAGACATGACAGCTGCAGAGTGTGACAAACTCTGGAGTTATGACGACTGCACCGGCACTGGGAGTTCTGCACAAGCCCATCAAACTGTCCACTTTCACTACGGAACATTGGATACTTTTACTTTTGAGATGAGACGCTACAAGGAAACAACAGAAACAAGTCAAACTCCTCACTCAGCAGCCATCGGATAGCCAGCACCAGATTCAAAAGAGCAGCTCAAACTCTGTTCAACTGTACTACAAGAAAAACAGGAGGTTTCTATGATTAAAACAATGAGGACGAGTGTCTTTTTCATCTTTAAACGAACAGACGCTGTGTTTCTGATGCAGATTCTCTAGATTCAGTCTCTTTCATGGAGCAGAGATTAGACTGAAGAAATCCTGTAGTTTGACTTCCTCTGACACTTTGAAGAGGATGTTTCTAGACTCGCTGCATGTGCCGTTCTCCTCGGAGTCCTAGTCCAGTAGGATTGGCTTTTCCGTAGTTTAAAGATCTATCATCTGTTTTGTCTGGAAACTGTTTGAAAAGAAAAGATGGCCTCCAGAAGCAACTGATCATGTAAACACAGCCGACTGCGCTACATAGTGTAAACAATACAGCACGTGTACTTACCGGTTCAGTGACTTCCTCTGCGCTCTTGTGCTCATGCAGTACACCCCTCCAGTGGTGAATATGCGAAACTGCATCATGTATTTGACAGCTGGTGAAGTCAACACGTGCATCAGAGAGTCTGACATTGCCTCGTAGAATGGCTTATGGTGGAAATAGACGTCATTCAGGCTACGTCATTGGCAGGGAAAGAGTTAAAAAATTCCTATTAAATTCTGAAGAATTGATTGTGATATTTTTACATTGTGAGTTTCAAGTAAAAACTGATTGTGATCCATCCCTGAATGGTTGATTTGACTGTGAATAAGAAGGAGCTACTTTTTATTAAATGTTGGGCAAAAATTAAGTCATTTTGACAAAAAGGGAGGGTGTACCCACCTCATTTAAAAGTTGAAGGTAATTTAACAACAACTGCAAAAATGCAAATACATTGGAAAACAGTAGACAGAACACACTGAAAAGTCAAATACACGAGTTCATTCAGAATGCAAAATGTACTTCTGCGTTTTGTAAATATTCAAAATCCTGATACCTTCTTTTTATCACATGACTTACAAAACAGTAAAAATAGAGAAAGGGCCTCTGTGCCTTTAGTGGTTAAACAACTCATGGATAGAACAAAAGAAGAATCCCTAAAACCAGGCACTTTGAACTTGTTTTGAAATGGTCCTTTTCCCAGAGCATGTGTGTCTGTCTCCAGTGAGTCTGCTGAGAGCGCCGTGGTAACCGGAGCCACCCTCCTGTCCTCCTCCTCACACGGGACAGGACCAGTGTAAGTGTGTGAGGAGGACCTGCCCTGACCGCACTCACTGTCTCTGGTGTCCACACTCACTCACTGTCTCTGGTATCAGCCCAGTCTCACAGTAAAGCGACATTTACCACGACATTACACAACATGTAAATGAGGTATGATTAGTACGAGTTCACAGCTGTTTTGTGTAATTATAGTACGTATCACAGTCCCCGTTCATTTTAATGGTGGTTGTTTAGACGTGTTCTTATTTATGAATATTAATGAAATCCTGATTCTAATCTTAACCTGCCCCAAGCTCCAGACCTAATCTTACACATTTTAGTAACTTTATGCCTAAACTTAACGTGACATAAACGGCAAAAGCCCAGCGTTTTTTCAATACATCTGTGACTTGAACATGTTCCCTCTGAGTGTGTTCATGTGAGTTTGGACATTTTTAAAAGACGCTGAAGAAGTTTTTTCTTAGCGAAAGTGGGCAGACGCGCTGCTGCACTTCCTCCTCCTTCCCTGCTCAAAGTCTTGTCAGTGACGCGCTGCGGCCGGCCCATTCTTGCCATATAAGGAAGTATGCATTATTCATTTTAATGTAAATAACCATTCGTAGCTGGAGTTTAGTGAATTTGGCGTAAAGGCTGTTAGGAAGGAATTGTCTCTGGTGTCCCACACATGGGACTCACTTCTCCAGAAACCACCAAGCGGGGGCAGACGTGGTCAGTCTGACATTACTGTCAAACTGGCCACATCTGGGAAGATTCTAGAGAGCCGTCACAACACCAGACTAAGGCAGAACTCTGAAACTGTCAGGTAAATGAGCACCTAGCTTATTACAACTGTCTTATTATAAGAAAAATAAAGATAACCCTAACTCGAACACCAGGTGCCACAGTGGGACGACAGGAGTACGTTGTGTCCTTGGGCAAGACACTTAACCCACACTGCCTCAGTTTCTGTTACACTGGGTGAGTGGATCCCTGACTGTAAAGCGCTTTTGAGACCATTACCATAAAAATGAACTTTTGTAACAAATACTGGTTAGCATACTTACAGCTAACAGATTTTAATTATGAGTGCTTTGTTTATTCTCTTTGCTCAGCATTGTTTTTAAACAGCTTTTTTTTAATCATCTTTCATCATGTGCACGTTAGGGGCACAGCAACTATGTTCCTGAGGTAACTCAGTGGAGAACAGTGTGCAGCATTTGCACAAAGCAGCTGCTGGATTTGTATTGTATTAGGGCTGGGCGATATGGCCAAAAAATAAAATCTCGATTTTTGGACCACTTTGGACGATTTCGATTTTAATCGATTTTATTCGACGTCATCGATGACAGCCGCTTTTTATTAGAGCTCATAATATTTTAAAGCATCTTTAAAGAATGAGCCAATGAGATTAACTCGTTTTACAGTTTAGCTTAGTTTAGTTTATTACTTAGTGTCATGCACCATTTTTTAAGGGTGCCCACCCCACATAAGCTTATAAGACACATAAATATAAAGCAGACAGGCTTATCACAATCAGTAAATGTCATACATATTAAAACTAATAATAAGTGTTTGCTGCTGCATCTAATGCATAGGCCTACTAGCATTTGTAGCCATTAGGCCCTGTTAAGTTCATCATTATGATTTAGTTGTTTCATATCTAAAAGTTTTAAGTTTGCGAGTGTTCAACTCTCACTCCTGTCACTCAAATTGTGTTGCCATAGTTACTCACACACGGAGGGAAAGGGGCGGGGCCTGCTGGCTGCTGCTTTTTGGGAGAGAAGGAGAGAGCATGGGAGAGAGACGCTGTGGACGGCTTTTAACTTTATCAGAGAAACCTCAGAAAAAGCACACGCGGCAGCTTGTGAAACAGCAAAAACAAATAAAAAGACGCTAGATTACCGCGGGACTTTTCTAGAAAGTTACCGCGAGTCTAAGCGCTGAAAGCGGCCGACTCACCCGCGGAGAAATAACAAACTCGTAACTTGTAGATATTAAGCTATAAACCACCTCTAAACGGCTATGCACGGCTGTTATTATGTGATTAAAAGGTCCGCTAAACATGCGCAAGGTTTCTGTTGTCTGTTATTTGTGAGAGTCGAGGGAGAGCTCTACAAAGCCGCTGAAGGTGTCCACTCAGGGCGCGTGTCTGGATGACAGTGGACTGAGCTCGATTTTACGATTTGGCCATTTTTCACATCGTCGATTTTGAAAGTTCCGAATTAATCGAATTAATTCGATTAATCGCCCAGCCCTATATTGTATTAAGAAATCGTCCATACAATCTTCTAAACAATTAGGGTGGCTTTAAATGTGGTCACAAAAACTGTCACAGGAAAAAAAGTCAGGAGAACGTGCCTGGAGGTCAGGAGAACGTGGCCGGAGGTCAGGAGAACGTACCTTGAGGTCAGGAGAAGGTGGATGGACGTCAGGAGAACGTGGCTGGAGGTCAGGAGAACGTGGCCGGAGGTCAGGAGAACGTACCTTGAGGTCAGGAGGACGTGGCTGGAGGTCAGGAGGACGTGGCTGGAGGTCAGGAGAACGTGGCTGGAGGTCTGGAGAATGTGGCTGGAGGTCAGGAGAATGTGCCGGATCTGGAGAAGGTGGCCGGAGGTCTGGAGAACGTGTCTGGAGGTTTGTTCTGTTAAACACGATGATCCAATCCCAGAGTCACCACACGCTCCTGTTTGTGAGTCCCTTTTGCATTGACAAGCGTTTGGAGCAGATAAAGGCTAATGGTGTGTCTAATGTGAGGGCAGCGCCTGGGATCACAGAGAGAGAGAGAGAGAGAGAGAGAGAGAGAGAGGGAAAGAGAGAGGGAAAGAGGAGAGAGAGGGAAAGAGAGAAAGAGAGAGGGAAAGAGAGAAAGAGGAGAGAGAGGGAAAGAGAGAGGGAGAAAAATAGGAGAGAGAATGAGAGAGAGAGACAGAGAGAGAGAAAGAGAGAGAGAGGAGAAAGAAAGGGAGAGGAGAGAGAGAGAAAGAGAGATGAGAGAAAAAGAGAGAGAGGGAAAGGGAGAGAAAGAGGAGAGAGAGGGAAAGAGAGAGAGAGAAAGAGGAAGAGAGAGAGAGAGGGGGAAACAGAGAGAGAGAGGAGAGAGACAGAGAAGAGGGAAAGAGAGGAGAGAGAAAGAGAGAGAAAGGGGAGAGGGGAGAGAAATAGAGGAGAGAGAGCGAAGAGGCATAGAGAGAGAGGGAGAGAGGGGTGCAGGGGTTAAGGAAAGAAGCAAGAGAGTGGAAAGAATGGTAATAGGAGAGAGACAGCTATGCCCAATCATATTTGTTTAGTTATTGCTTTATTTATTATTTATTTATTTTTGTAACTTTAGACATGTTTTTATCCCCAAAAACTTCCCTGTGTGGCTTCTACAAGAACACGTTTTTGGTCATTTTGGCACAGATGCATTTAAAAAAATCTATGTAATAGTTGAATAACGTTTATGTGTTACCTTTTTCTCAAATTCACGTCAAACAGCTGCACTTCGATACAAGATCATTCATGTTGTGTTCACTGATGTATTTCCTGGTTCATCCAGAGCTTTTATCTCATCACAAAGGTTCAGTTTGTCATTGAATCTTGAACAAAAGCCACAGTAAATATAAACCTGAGGTCACGGACACTGCCCTCCAACCACTCACACTCTTCTGTCTCTCTATTCTCACGCTTCCTTCTATTTCTTCCACTTCTTCTCTTTCTCTTTTCTTTGCCTGTCTTTCCTTTCTGTTTGTATCTCTCTCCCTCTCCTCTGTCTTTCATCTTCCCCCTCTCTCTTCCTTCAACTGTACAAAAGTTATTGCTTACTTTAGGGGAAAGTCTTGAATAATGGGTTAGAGTTAAGGTCAGTTTAGCATCAGAAATAAACTCATTACTATGGCAACCAGCTTTTTTTTTATTGTCCCTCCAGATCTGATTGTTAGTAAAAAATATTATCTCATTCTCAGACCTTGTCCACACGAAGACAAAATGAGAATATCTGCGTAAACATGGAGCTGCCTTAGGATTGATCAGCGTCCACATGAATCAGTAAAACCAGCCTGAAATCGGTGTAATGCCTGTAACTGACCAGAGTGTGGTGCTATGACACTGACACAGACAGGAAGTAGAAATGTACAATAAAGTTAAAAAAAAAAAAAGTTTAACGTAAACAAAAACTTAGCGGAGAACCCATAAGAACCGGACCCCTAAATCCTTGAAGGAAAATGATGTGGGGCACAACACTTAATGGAGCTCAAATAAGACATTTCTGACTTTAGAATTTCACCCCTAGTGTCAGAGATCTGCAATGTCACATATATGTCACACTGGGCGTTAATGGGGTCAAATGTAATAAAATACTGTAAGGGTATTTTGTTTTGAAAAATTATTCTTCCACAATACCGGTGTCATCACAGTGTGAGTCAGAAACACCCAGGTCCCATCTGTCTGTCAAGAAATCTGGCTTTTTTTTGGGTAAATTAGTTTGAATTTCAACAGTAATCAGACCTATAACAGTGCTATTATATGGCAAACTTGGGTTTATTCCACTTTTTACCTTTAAAAATCATCTTCTGTCAATAAAAACCCAACTTAGAAAATATTGTAACTTAGTTTTAGTCATAAAACCTGATCCTGTTTGATGTTATCGTTAAAAAAACATATACAGATCTACTAAAGACATGACAAAATGATTACAAAACCATACATTCTTCAAAATGTTTAAATATAATTGAGTTCCTGAGGTAAAATGTGACAAAATGAGCTAAAATATTCCACAACTCATATTGATCCCTGATCAGTAATCAATAATGTGACGTATGTGTCACATTGGGGTTTTGTAGTGACTCATGTGTACATCACTTTTACATTGATCAGTTTTCTATCAGATTATTGATCAAATGTCTAAACATCAGGTTGTGTATATAGTTTAACTTTATTTTGAGCAAGAAAATATGAACTTTTATAAAAATGCTAATTAGGACACCTGAGCGAAATTGAAAAACGGCCATTTTGGAAATGTCATTGTGTGAAAACAAAGTCACATGACCAGGACCATGATGCATCAGGAGGTTCATTAGGAGTCACTCTGGGAGTGTGTGAGGTCAAAATCATTTATAGACCCTTCCAGAGCAGCTGAAGTGGCTGTTGCACCAGTGTCACGGTGGCTCCTTATGGGTTTCATCTACCACCTAGCTCCGCCCACTTCTCTGTGTTTACCTCTGATGACTCAGTGAACCAGAAGAAGGACTAAACATAACTCCAGCTGAGGCTTTGATGAAGGGGCGGACCGGGGCAGTGCGTGCGGCTGGGGAAGAACGTCTCCACCACTCGGACTATCAGCACAGGATCTCCACAGGGCTGTGTACTTTCTCCCCTGCTCTTCTCCCTGTACACCAACTGCTGCACCTGATCAAGATCAAGAAACTGATCAAGTTTGCAGACGACACCACCCTCATCGGGCTCATCTCTGACGGTGATGAGTCTGTCTACAGGAGGGAGGTAGACCGGCTGGTGTGCTGGTGATGAGTCTGTCTACAGGAGGGAGGTAGACCGGCTGGTGTCCTGGTGATGAGTCTGTCTACAGGAGGGAGGTAGACCGGCTGGTGTCCTGGTGCAGCAGCAACAACCTGGAGCTCAACGCTCAGAAGACAGTGGAGATGATTGTGGACTTCAGGAAAGTCACAGCCCCCCCCCAGCTGAAGAAAGCCAAGCTGCCGGTCCAGATGATGGTGCAGTTTTACACGGCCACCATTGAGTCCATCCTCACCTCCTCCATCACCGTGTGGTACGCTGGAGCCACAGTCAGGGACAAACAAACCTTCCATCTCTCCAGGACCTGTACGTCTCCAGGACCTGTACGTCTCCAGGACTCGGGGGCGTCTCCAGGACCTGTACGTCTCCAGGACCTGTACGTCTCCAGGACCTGTACGTCTCCAGGACCTGTGCGTCTCCAGGACCTGTGCGTCTCCAGGACCTGTACGTCTCCAGGACCTGTACGCCTCCAGGACCTGTACGTCTCCAGGACCTGTACGCCTCCAGAACCTGTACGTCTCCAGGACCTGTACGTCTCCAGGACTCGGGGGCGTCTCCAGGACCTGTACGTCTCCAGGACCTATGCATCTCCAGGACCTGTGCGTCTCCAGGACCTGTACGTCTCCAAGACCTGAGCGTCTCCAGGACCTGTACGTCTCCAGGACTCAGGGGCGTGTCCAGGACCCTTCTCACCCTGGACACAGACTTTTTGAGCCACTCCCTCGGGCAGGAGGCTACGGTTTCTTTCCCTCGGCCGTTGGACTCATGAACACTTTATAAAACATTGGACTCATCACATGGTCACTTACACCTGTCACTTTATTTCTCATGCTAGTAACATCTTTCTACTTACACTGACAAATTGCACTATTGTTCTGATTGCTGTACATATTTTTATTTACTTATTTTATTACTTGATATACTTATTTCCTTTGCATGCCCTTATATTTTACATTATATTTTTAAAGTATTTTTATCATAGCTAATACTTTTTCTTTTACACAATTACTTTATTACTGTTATATGTTACACATTAGCACCGAAGCAAGTTCCTAGTTTGTGCATTTTGTAACTCACTGATAATGGCAATAAAATCTTTTCTGATTCTGATTCTGTTAGAACTGGGAAAACTCTTCAAATCGCAATGTTTAACGGATGATGTTGTTTTTCACACAATAATAAAACGTTCAAATGCAGGAGTGGGACTGGCTGGTGTGCGCTGAAGAACAGATGATTTTTTTTTTGCTCTGTCAGGTTGTGCCGGGAGCATTTCTGTTCATTTGTATTCATGTTTAAAGAGGCTTCTGGCCATGCCCCACATTCTCATTCCGACGGCACCTTGGACATTTTCTGCATAATTAATCCGAGTGTAAATAATAAGGCTGCCGTGCACAGAGGAGCTGATGGAAATGTGTTGTGACTCACTTATGTAGACAATTCACACCGGATAAAGAAGAGAGAGAAGACTAAACAAATGTAATCCTATGAGCCTAGAACGTTTGTCTCTGATTGGCTAGTTCATCTGTCAGTCACACCCTCTGAAACTGAGAGGAACATGGTGACTAGACACAACATCAGAGGTTTGTTGTCTGGATGTTTAGTTCTAAAGGTCTAAGTGTCTTCTGTGAGTAAAAGATTTTGGAAAACTTATGCAGGGGCGTAGCACCAAATTCGAGGCCCCAGGTACAAACTCTATTGATGGGCCCCTAATACATGTTTTAAATATTTAGTACACACTTTTTATTTTCATATTTGTTTAGGTTTATTTCCTTCTAAAATATTCAAGTTGCTAGATTTTTTATTGTCAAAACAAGACATTTATATATTTTTATGTCGAAACTAGGAACCATTACATTCCCTAACATAAAAACGGGGGGCTAACTTAAGATAACTTTTTAAGCTATCTTGTCTAAATTATGACAAAAAATTTTTTATAAAATCCTTGTGACATTTTGCAGACATAATGATGCTATTCGAGTGAATTTACTGTATGTACATTTATTGAACTAATCTTTTTGTACTGTGAAATCTGCAAACTCTTGCTTATAAAATTATCATTTCTAGCAATAATTTTTTTCATAATTTGGCCAATTAATATCCTCCTGGCCAATGGCTGAAGTCCATTTGCTACGTTTTATAGGATTGATGGAGTGTTCTGATATTATAACATGCATGTTAGGGTAATATCCTCCAGCTACGGTAGTCCTGACCAAGCCTAGCAAGAACATCTGGAGATGGGTCCCCGAGCGCTGCACTGAGGCGATCACTGCTCCTGAGGAGATGCCCCAGAGGCATTGAAGGATGGGTCAAATGCAGAGGACAAATTCCCTACGGGGACAATAAAGTAACCTACCTACCTACCTACCTACCTATAAATAAATACATTTAGAGGAACAGTCAATCTCAGAAGCTGAAGCGGCCTGCTTTGGAGGGCCCTGTCTTGCCCTGGGCCCTGAGGAAAGTGGTACCATTTACCCCCCCAGTCCGACACCCATGAACATGTGTGTTTTATATCTGCTGTATAAATATATCATTCATTCTTATGAATTTACAAAATGTGTTCGTGAATGTGAGGCACCTTGTTTTCACTGCAAACAGGATTTAGGTTTATATCAGCACATGTATTTCAGTTACAGACTAAATTGGAGAGGCCCAGCACAGCCAATCAGAGCGCTGCTTTCAGTTACTGACAAGAACGAAATTCTTATGATTCAATTATAGTTTGATAGTTTCGTTTATTTCGAGCACATTATTTAACATTTACTGCAAACAAATCTCATAAGTCAACAAATGACAATGGGCCTCATTCATGAAAGTGTTCTTAAAAATCTGTGCGTAGCTTCCACTTTAGGAAGCTGCTCCTTTCTGACTTTGAAATTCAATTTTCCTCCTAAATTATGCTCTCTGTCCTTTTTAGAAAATATTTGTTTTTATATTTCCAGGTGAACGATTATTATTTTGCTTTGAAAACAATTTGCAATTTAAGAATGTTCACAATATCATGAAATTTTAGTAATTTGGAATTTGCAAAAAGTTCATGAATTATGCATATGGATTTTTTCTTTCCTTTCTTTCTTTTTACAATATAACGAGTGGCTGCATTATTAGATTCTGTATTATACTGTATATCAACACTAAAGTTAAATACTGCATATCAAGACTAAAGAAGAATAAAGTGTAAGGGTTTTGCAGTTTTCAGATCACTCATTTACAAGTTCACTCATTTACAAGTTCACTCATTTACAAGTTCACTCATTTACAAGTTCACTCATTACAAGTTCACTCAATTACAAGTTCACTCATTTACAAGTCCACTCATTTACAAGTTCACTCATTTACAAGTTCACTCAATTACAAGTTCACTCATTTACAAGTTCACTCATTTACAAGTTCACTCATTTACAAGTTCACTCAATTACAAGTTCACTCATTTACAAGTTCACTCAATTACAAGTTCACTCATTTACAAGTTCACTCATTTACAAGTTCACTCATTTACAAGTTCACTAGTTTACAAGTATAATCATTTACAAGTTCACTTATTTACAAGTTCACTAGTTTACAAGTTCACTCATTTAAGAGTTCACTCGTTTACAAGTTCTCTCGTTTACAAGTTCACTCATTTACAATTCACTCGTTTACAAGTTCACTCGTTTACAAGTTCACTCATTTACAGTTCACTCATTTACAAGTTCACTCATTTACAAGTTCACACATTTACAAGTTCACTCATTTACAAGTTCACTAGTTTACAAGTTCATTCATTTACAAGTTCACTCATTTACAAGTTCACTCATTTACAAGTTCACACATTTACAAGTTCAATCATTTACAAGTTCACTCATTTACAAGTTCACTCATTTACAAGTTCACACATTTACAAGTTCAATCATTTACAAGTTCACTTATTTACAAGTTCACTATTTACAAGTTCACTCATTTACAAGTTCACTCATTTACAAGTTCACACATTTACAAGTTCACTCATTTACAAGTTCACTATTTACAAGTTCAATCATTTACAAGTTCACTAGTTTACAAGTTTACTCATTTACAAGTTCACTAGTTTACAAGTTCACTCATTTTACAAGTTCACTATTTACAAGTTCATCATTTACAAGTTCACTCATTTACAAGTTCACTCATTTACAAGTTCACTCATTTACAAGTTCACTCATTTACAAGTTCACTCATTTACAAGTTCACTCATTACAAGTTCAATCATTTACAAGTTCACTCATTTACAAGTTCACTCATTTACAAGTTCACTCATTTTTTACAAGTTCACTCATTTACAAGTTCACTCATTTACAAGTTCACTCATTTACAAGTTCACTAGCTTACAAGTTCACTCGTTTACAAGTTCACTCGTTTACAAGTTCACTCGTTACAAATTCACTCGTTTACAAGTTCACTCATTTACAAGTTCACTAGTTTATAAGTTCACTCATTTACAAGTTCACTAGTTTATAAGTTCACTCGTTTACAAGTTCACTCGTTTACAAGTTCACTCGTTTACAAATTCACTCGTTTACAAGTTCACTCATTTACAAGTTCACTCATTTACAAATTCACTCTTTACAAGTTCACTAGTTTATAAGTTCACTCATTTACAAGTTCACTAGTTTATAAGTTCACTCATTTACAAGTTCACTAGTTTATAAGTTCACTCATTTACAAGTCACTCATTTACAAGTTCACTAGTTTATAAGTTCACTCATTTACAAGTTCACTCATTTACAACCACAAAATAGGTTTGAACTACCTTTAAGTGAAAATAAAAACAAATCAGTTGCACTGGAAAAACAAAGTATATGTGGTTTAGAAAATGATTCTAGTTATAATTCAGTCAATCTCAGATTTTTTAAAGATTTTAGGTGAACTGTCTTTAACAGAGCTGTCACCTGTCTGTATCTCTGACTCCCTCAGAACACCAGACCCCTGTGTCTCCCTCAGGACCAGAGTCTCTCCCACTGCTCTCTCCCGTTGCTTTAACCACAATGTGAAACAAGTGTAATCGGGTGATCAGTTGAGTGTCCCAGCACAAGTCGAGTCCGTGAAGGCACCGCCAATGAGCAGTAATCAAACCCCTCTTCTTCCACAGCGCGCGTGTGATTGGTAATTTACTAAACCTGTGCGTAGACCAGGCATTTTCAGTCGGGCTATGGTCGGTATGTGAGTGAGAAATATAAGTAATTAAATCCGTTGATGGTTTTCTTGGGCATTTGTAAATGTTTTAAATGATATTGTATATTAAGGTGGTTAATTGAGGCAGCAGTGGTCACGGCGGTTCATAGATTGCGCCCTAAGCCCCAGTCGAGACTTTTGCCACACCCAAGGTAAATGTTGATTATTTCGGATTATCTTTTTATGAAGTATTGAAATATTAATGATGTGTTGTCTGTTAACAGCTAGCCCTGCTGTTTGTATTTGCTCTCTCTCCCTCTCATGATCAAAATTGTGACTCATAATAGTGTCAAGGCGCTGCCGGTAGTATTGTAGTGTAGCGGGTAAAATCGTATCACACCAAGCACTTTTGCACTATGCACTTTCATCGTAGGCACATTAGCACTTTAATCGTCCAAACTGATTGTATTCAATAATTGTGGGGTTTAGTCACTGTATTTGTTTTATTTACTAACTTCATTTTGATTTGGAGTTACTCTAATTTTGGTCTGATGTGATTTAAGTTTGATTCTTTTTGTTGATTAAATCCCACTGCTCAACGTGTTCTCATGGAATGCGTAAAATACCCCGCCATGACAAATTGCGTGTCACGACGCCGCCCTCTGCCTGTTTTGGCGTGTAATTACAAGCTCGTTTTTTCCAGCGTAGTCTGGACACTCCTACTGGTTGACGACGAACACGAGGTTTTTCAAGGGATTAACGGCAAAATTTAAGTCTGAAGTTGCAAAAATGGGTAAGTTTAGCTCTTTGGCTAGAGTTGGTTAAGGTTAGGATTAGGATTGTGTTAGTTTTCATGAATAATAACACCTGTTAACATTCACCATTGAAATGAACTGGGACAGAAACGCGTCAAATACACACGCACAAAATAGAAGTTGTGTTCATAGAACACGCTGTTTACAATAGTGTGGTATTCACACGCTTATCCATGAGAACAGGCTGCACTGCTATTGTGTATTTAAAATAATACTTTATTTGGAGAAGCTATGTTTAAAGTAACTAAATGAAAATAAAGCACTGTCTTTTAAAATTGTAAATAAACATTATTTATTACATTAGCTTTGTTTTTGTTTTCTTCATGGTCTAAGGGGGTATACTCGAAAGACCCCTTTCAGTTACACAAGTCAAAGTGAAAGCGTACATTTACCACAACATTACAGGACATGTAAATTGCGTATGATTAGCACTAGTTCACGACTGTTTTTGCGTAAATGTTCCACTTGTCGCAGTACCAGTTCATTTCTATGGTGGTTGTTAAGACATGTTCTTAATTATGAATATTAACAAAATCCTGATCACAATCTTAACCTGCGCCAGACCTAAACTTACCCATAACTTGAAGCCTGAACTTACCCGTTTCACCTAAAGAAAACGTCCCCACGTGACTTCAACCAAAACTTGTGTTTTTTTTTAACGCTGTGAATCTCGTGTCATTTTTGTACTTTTCATATCGTGCTAAT